>OZ023164.1:21852527-22122527 GCA_963678695.2 Diplodus puntazzo
GAGATCCCAGAGTACCTTTTAAAACTATTTATTTTGTGACTCGACCTGCACCCGGCCAGGCTCCTGACCTCTCCCCAGAGAAATGTGAAGAAATTCTTCTTTATTTTGTAAATAAGACCGTGCAGATCAGACAGCAGTTTGGCACTGTTCTTAGAGAAGCTGACACAGACTCACACCTCCACTTTCCCTTAACTAATTTTAAAGAAATCTCCCTGTCCTCCCTGGAGCGCATAGTTGCAGTATCAAGATTTTACACCTGCCTCTCGGATTGCTTGCTCACTTGGTTTTTAAAATCTGTGTTTCAGGAGGTTGGTCCTGATGTTTTAGCCATTGTCAACCTCTCTCTGTCTACTGGCACTTTTCCATCCTGTTTTAAACACGCCCTAGTCTATCCCCTTTTAAAAAACCCACTTTGGATGCCTCAGTTTTGAATAATTTTATTCTCCAGGTTGCCATTTTTATCAAAAGTTTTAGAAAAAAGTCGTCTCTACTCAGCTGATTGCCTTTTTAGACAACAATGAATTGTTTGAGAAGTTCCAATCAGGCTTTCGCTCCCAGCACAGTACTGAGACTGCTCTTACCAAGGTCACAAATGATATGTTGCTGGCGGCTGACTCGGGGCTCTGTTCAATTTTAATTTTACTTGATCTCAGCTTAGCCTTTGATACGGTGGACCATGATACCCTAATTAGCCGTCTGGAACACCTTGTTGGCATCAGTGGTGTGGCGCTCGAGGGGTTCAAGTCTTATCTATCAAACATGTCCTTCTTGGTGTCTCTTGGTGATGCCTGTTCCTCTCATGCCCCCCTTTTTTGTGGGGTCCCCCTGGGGTCAATTCTGGGGCCCCTCCTTTTTTCCATTTACATGTTGCCCCTGGGGAGAATCATTCAAAGGCACAACATTAATTTTCATTCATATGCAGATGACACCCAGTTATATGTATCGTTGAAACCTGGTTCTTCAGATGTTTCCCATATTCTCTCATGCCTGGCAGATATAAAAACATGGATGTCCAACAACTTTCTCCAGCTAAATGAATCAAAAACAGAGGTTATCCTTTTCCCCCCATCTAGCTCCAGCACCTATATTCCTGACAGTCTCCCCTCTACCCTTGGTTTCCAGAAAGAAGCTTGCAATCTTGGTGTCTTATTTGACTCAGAGCTATCTTTTGATTCACAGGTAACCAAGGTAGTGCAACCCTGTTTAGGGCAGCTGAGACAGCTAACAAGAATCTGTTCTTTCCTCGCTTCCACCAACCTGAAGAAGGTTGTCCATGCCTTTATCTCTTCAAGACTAGACTACTGTAATGCCCTGTACTCTGGGATCAGCAAGGGAAACATCCGTAGATTGCAACTTATTCAGAATGCTGCTGCCAGGCTGTTAACAGGTACAAAGAGAAGTGACCACATCTCTCCAACCCTTGCTGCTCTCCACTGGCTGCCTGTGAGTTTTGATTTTAAGATTTTACTACTTGTTTTTAAAGGCCTGAATGGTCAGGCTTCTGCCTATATCCATGACCTGCTTTTACCCTACGAGCCTGAACGCTGCCTGAGATCCGCCGGCACAGTTTTGCTTATGGTCCCGAGATCCCGTCTCATCACATAAGGTGACTGGACCTTCGCTGTCCGCTTCACAGCTGTGGAACTCCCTGCC
The DNA here is from genome assembly GCA_963678695.2 of Diplodus puntazzo. Taxonomy (NCBI): domain Eukaryota; kingdom Metazoa; phylum Chordata; class Actinopteri; order Spariformes; family Sparidae; genus Diplodus; species Diplodus puntazzo. Next base: position 21,854,181 of record OZ023164.1, read on the forward strand.
CGGCGATCTCAGGCAGGCAAGCTCAGTGGCTTCTTTTAAATCCCTTCTAAAAAAAACGTACTTAAAGACTCACTTTTATCGATTGGCCTTCTCTTAATTTTGTTTTATTATCATTGCATGATTACTTTGTTGTACTAACCCTTTCTAATTTTTAGTCCAATTTTATTATGTTTAATTATGTTGTTGTCAGGCAATTACATTTATGTTTTTATTTCTGTTGTAGGGTTAGGTTTGAAAGGTGCTATATAAATAAAGTTATTATTATTATTATCATCATTGGCCTGAAACTTCTTCTCTTGTTAAGCTATGATGACGTAGGGGGGGAATCTAAACATCATGCAGTTGCTAAATACTAAAACCAAATCAGCAAAGAGAAGCATAAGTTGCAAGTTGAAATTGTTATATGACAGATACAAGGAAGATACATAAAGTTGATAAATACTTTCAATTGTCAAGCAACCTTATATGAACCATGTGTGGAGCAGTTTAAAGCAGTGCAAGATTGATTTAGTCATATCACACTTGAAAGTCTTTTTGCATGAGGTGCTTGTCTGCTCCATATATCTCACAAGTATAAATTGATGTACAAATGAAGCGAAGCCTGTGTGATAGATGGTCGAGGAGCACATCTTGAGTCGCACTATATCACCACGCGGTGACATCTGTCTTACCCCTTAATAAGCTGGCTTATACACTCACCTGGCCATTAGGTTGCAGCTGCACCCTCTTTATTCCTGCCAACGCTGCTGCTTAATCACTGCCCGGCATTAATTTTGCATTGCTCAGCCCTCATCACCATTATGTCACTTGACATTTCTGCGTCAGACAGCGATTGGTGGTATCCTGGAAAAGGAAATGGATCTCATCCCGAAGGAAACTGATGTGTAAATCAGACAGACTTACAGCTGCTTGCTCATAACGGTAAATGAATTCCGTTGAACAGCAACCACAACAACTAGCTGAGTAGTAAGCTAAAATAGTTAAATGAATAATACCTACAAAAGCAAACGAAGACAAAATATTTCCAACACATCCTCATACCTAAATGACTAAATTGCTTGATTGCCAATAACTCCTAAAAATAACAAATGTCAGTGATCCCAAAACGACATGACTGATGTAGTGTACCATCAACAGACATGCCAGTGTCCCGCTGCTGTTTGGTAAGATTAGGGGCACTTAAACTATTTGGTCAGGTTTCGGAAAAGATTACTTAAAATATGTTCCAAAGTCTGTTGTTTGTTGACACATTCCTCAAACCCGTCTTCTTCCCTTTCGCTGACGTTAACCAGGCTTCCTTGTTTGCTGTCCTAATAATTATTTTGGCCTCCTTAATTACTTTCTCCATCTGAGAATAAACACAAATACGAGTTGTAATAAGCTCCTTGCACAGTCGCGTAGTTTTTCTGATCTAGGTGAACCAAAAATGTAATTTGGTCACGCAGGAAAAGGAAGGTTTACTGGTTATCCATTTCTATTATAGACTGACTGATGAATAAAGTCATGTTTTGTCCTGTGTTGTTGTTATTTTTGTACATTTGTGTAACAGTTTACTTGTCTTTGCAACAGCGGTGCCAACAATAACACCACTGGGAAACACTAGAGGGGGAACGTTGTCTCTCGCCACTTCACTTGTACTGGTATTGAGTTCTGGAAACATTCCTGGTGGTCTTTTGAGATTACCTGGAGTCAGAAAACTTCTTTCTGTACTAAAATACTTTGCCTTCTTTTAATCCACAATCTAAATCTATTGACAAGGTAATCAATTTGACAACATGAGATCCTGGGTCCCAGAATTTAAAACCATATATTGTACATTTTTTCCTGTCTGTGTCCCGCAATTTATTCATTTTCACCAATTACGAAACGTGACAGAGAAATATACACCACCCCGGAAAATTGTTTTCTGTGCCATATGTGTTGCTCCGACACGAGTAACTGAGCCGTGAATTAACCTTGAATACAAAACAAAGCGTTCTCCATCATTCAGAGGGCTGCACAGAAATTGCAGGGATTTATTTGCAAATTTCCAGTTGAGTGTGAGAACTGATACCCACACGCACATGGCATTTTTAATTGTGTGGGTGAGTGTAATGATAACCGAGCAGGAGGGCCCTCTCCCCTGATATACTAAGGACTTTATTTATTGCACCCCAGAGGAGAGAGAAGTATTAATTTCACACTCTGCCTCACAACTTCCCCATAGGAGCGGATTATATATTTGTTATATTAAGGGGGCGTCTCTTGAGTCAGAGCAGGAGACAATTACACCTCGGCCTGGTAATGAATGAATGTGTGTCAATACAAAAGGTCACTCCCTTGTAAAGTCAGTCATTTTGAACCCTTTTTTTTTCTGGAAGTACATTTCTGAGTTGCCAAGAGAATTTTTGGGGTTCCAGCGACGCAGTGTTTGGCTTCACATAACACACAAGCACACTGAAGCCTGACAAGTCCCACCCACTTTTATAGATTACTAGTGTTGTCCACCTTCAATGCTAGTTAATCACTCTGTGCTCTTTTCAGAGCGCCGCGTCTGTGCTTCATTAGCTTTAAAATCCACGTGCAACACATGACATTGACGCATGCCACACGCTGCAAAGGTCAACTAGTCTTTGACGTACAAATGCCAGGCAGCTGAGTTAAGGTGGTTCACACACAAAAAGTCTTAAACAGAGAGAGTAGACTATGTGGGAAGAGGAGAAACATGACAGGAAAGAGGACAGGAAGATGGCAAATTAGACTAAAATGGAGGGAGAGACAGAAAGGGATGAAATGAAGAACAAGTGAAGTGAATGATGGGTAAAAAGGCAGGAGATGCTCTGGCAGTAAGCTTTGATTTTTTATTATTATCTTTCCATCCTTTAACTGTGACTGCAGCATCACCATATTAGGTTATACAACTGGGCACTTATTATGGTTGTGAGGTTGTGATGTTTATGGGATAGAAAACCGCTATTGTTGTGGATCAATTGCGTCACATTAATTTAAATATTTCCTTCAGACCGTGTGTTAAATTTTCAAGTTATTTTCTATTTGCAATGTTAGCAAATATGTATGAGCCTGTGCCACAAATATACCAATAAGTAACTGTCAGTTGACATACTTTGGGCTATTTAATATATTCAAATATGTGTTCTGGGAGACGCAAAATGTAGACATACCAATATTTTTTCTTATGCTAATATAACCAGATAAAGTATCAAACCACCTGTTGAAAGTCACCAAAATACCTGAAATGACATTTTCTCTCTAAAGATCTTTCCCACACACATTTTAAATGCTTCCTACACCCATGGATTATAGCAAGAATGTCCACTTTTGCTACTACATGGGGACCCATGACAGCCTTCATTGATTCTAATATGGTGCACTGAGCTTGTTTATTTATATTCTGAGACTATGATTGCAGTCATCAGTCACTCCGTAGTGTGATGTGTTTTTTTTTTTTTGTTTTTTTTTCCAAGCACGGTGGGCTGCTATGCTGTTTTAATTATCAATACAGCAGGGGGGCCTCTTTTTCTCTCCCTCAGTACAGTTGTTTCTCTGTGCCGTGACAACCCATTGCCCTCACAGCAGCAATAAATTGATTTTGTTCCACGTTGCAGCGGGGGTTCGGGTCAATAATAAGGGGGAAAAGAGGGCGAAAGATATAAATCACGATACCCTCTATCTCTGTCCTCGCCACTTTTATTTCTTTCTCCAGGACCTTCACGTTATCCTGACATCTGATTTTACAGTTTTCATTGCATGTGCTTCACTGTGACCGACCTCTGAACATACTGTGAGTCACGCTGGTCAGAGGTTTATATAGTGCAGGTTGTTATAAGTTACTAATAAATAAATTTAATGCATATTTCTTATGTATTCATCATTCAAACAACACCCAATACTGATAAGTAGCCAACAAAAGCATAGTAGTCTGGTTGTCTATACAGGATGAGAAAATACAGTGCAAGTTTTGCACTTTTCAGCCACTATTTGTCAATTTTTCACGGTTAGGCAGCGACAAAATGATGACTAAGGATGAGCTGTAAAAAGACAAAGACATTTTCTGAGCATTAACAACGTCACGAAAATGAAGAGTCGTGACGCCAATTCTTGCTTTTTGCAGTGAGCCAAATCATTTGGCTCAGCTCAGCGTAAATAAGTGGCTCTTTTGGCTCCTATGCAGCTCTTCCTTTGGTGCCATTTCTTACCCTTCTTACAATTCAGCAAAAATTTAGCACTGTTTCGACCCACGATAGGTGTGTGTACACATAAATCGCTTGAATTATTTAATGTAATTATACTTACCCTTGTAATTTCCAGAATGTCATAATTATACATTATGTTTGGTTTAAAAACCTTAATAATGGAGAACCATCAAAGATTATTAAGTGGATTCAACGTTTTATTTATATCAATATTTTATGTGTTGGCAATGATTGCAAGATGCAAAAGTCTCACCATGCTTGGGTCTTAATTTTCTACCAAAGAGAGATGTTTCTGGAGCATTTTTGAGAAATATATTCATCATCCTATAATTAATTTGCCCGCATATCAGCATATGCGCCCAATGAGCAACATTCACAGGGAAGTGAAATGAATGGGCTGCCATCATTTGCTAATTGGCACTTAACACAAGGTACAGCTGAGGGTTAAGAGGATGTCATAAGGTTGTCTTCAGGTATTTTGTCATCAACTATTGGAATAAATGTAAAAGTCTACCTGGTGACGGTGCTAGATGAAAATTCAGAGGATTTGGTTATTAGTATGTAGGTTTAATCCCAATGAGTCCTCTGAAATAAACGACATTTTCACGTTTTCTAGAACAGCTCAGAGAAACATTTTCTGATGAACGATGTTAGAATCCCATCGCACATTGTTTTAATGTAAGATTTGAGAGGTTCGAAGTAAGTATTGGAAGAAAAAACAGTTTTTTGAACTCATATGATTCGAATATTGGAGCAAAAGGTCTGAATGTCTGAAATAATCCCTCTACTCTTAAAGGTGTGTTTTCAATGTCACAGTGTTCAAAGTTTTGAGAAGCGCTTTGTTGACATTCAACACACTCCTATCAGCGATGATACTCACCTTTTTCAGAGATTTCATTCGCTCTGCAGGGATTCAAATCTGCTCTTTCAGCTTTGCATAGGATATCTGATCCGGTTTCAACAAACAATCTAAAACTGCAAAAAATAGCAGTCTTGACAAACCAGAACCGGCCTGTGGGGGAGCTCACTGGTGCTCATCAATCACCAGTCATCTGCATTTACCATCCATGCAGCTGTTCCACTAACGCTGCGAGGAGTGACGAGTTTCAATGACTTTTCCCCCCCTCTGCGGGCTACAAACATTGGAGATATGGTTATGGAGATGAAGTGATAATGTATAGTTTATGTATCATGACGTGTTCTCAGCTTGAGTGCCAGTAGTAGCTCACAAATGCATCTGGGTGTTAATCCACTTTGCTCTGGGAAGCCGTCACTCGGGGACATCATCTGGTAATCACCGGACCATCACTTCATCATCCTGCCTGAACTGCACTGGTTTGATGGCGGGCCATTCAGCCTTAACGACCAGACAGAATGAGAATGAGGGCAATAGTTTGGGTAATCTTAGTTACGGAAAAGGTTGAAGCACTTAAAAATGATAGCCTGTTTGAGTTGAGATGTACTGATCCGTCATAGCATTTCTTCAGTTACAACATTAAAGCCTCATCTTAAAGCCTCATTTACCTTAGCACCTGTGCAGTCATGTCAGGGTAAACCCCGGGTCTTCCTATAAGTGAAAATACACACCTCCTAAATACCTTGTTTGGATCGGTTTCCCCCTGGAGTGACTTGTGATTCAGTAAACTCCATTTCAATGTGCTGAAGAAAAAATAACCTTGAATTCATTAAAGATTTTTTAAACCGAGACGCATTATATTATTTGTTTTACGGTCGGTGAATATGAGGATTTAAAGGTGTCTTTGTCAATGAAATAATTTAACTTTTTTGTCCAGTGCCTCAGTTTGTCTGCTTGAGAAAAGCATTTGAAAAATACTGTAATGTTAAAGGAGCAATTTGCAACTTAAAAAAACAAAAACAAAAACTCATAGTAAAACACATAAAAACTTACAAACACAGTGTTACGGCCTCCTCCTACATTTAAATGACACGGCTCAAAGAGGACGCAACATACAAAGAAAATGTCACTCATAAAGTCAAAAGAATGCTAAATTTATTATCTCTCCGTGGGAGATGAAAAACACAAAACAATGAGCAAACAAAAAGGGACAGGAGACCTCGGCAAAAAGAAACCAAACAGGGAAAATGCGGGACCAGCCACGCAATGGGCCGTCGCTCCTTTTCTCCTGCACTCCGGCCCTTATAACACCTCCCCCACTCCAGAGCACTGATTATCCTCAGGTGTGCTCAGATAGAGTGTGAGGAGGGCGCTACCTGAAACAGAGGGGGAGAGAGACAGAAACAGAGAGAGAAAGAAAACAGCACAACAGAACAGACGCCAGGCACACATAACACACAGTCTCGCAATAAATCCTCAATTTAGCAGTGAGATGTTAAATTGTCCAAGCGCTTCACGCCCCACAGTTAACTGATTGATGAGCTAATTAGCTAACGGTAGCTTACTAGAGCTGAGGATAGCTAGCAAAGAGTAGCAGTTGTCTATTACTTTAGTGATATGCTGCTTTGGCATGTTGTGTTTTTGACATTTTTTTAAAATCCATTAATCAGATTTCTATGTCACAATAATAATCCAAGACACTGTTTCTGAAACTAGTATTTATAAAGTACCTTTTCTAGCTGTTTACCTTACAACATAAACTATTTCGTAGCTCAACTGTGAGACTAAAGCTTTGTTCTGTTTATCAAAACACAACACTGTAACTCTTTTATTGTGATTATTATTGAGCGTGTAATTTAGCATCGCGAAACGAGAGACCAATGAGATGTTACATAAACAACTTCTACCCTGGCCCTGCCTTTCACAGCCATGTCATGCATTGCAGCGAAGAGTGATAGTTGTGATATTTTAGTCGCTCCATAAAGGTCAATGAGTCGGATTGAAATATTTAATAGTCCGTATCGTGAACAGTGAATTGAACCAAATTCAACTGAGCACAATCCGCGGGAATGAAAAATTACGCCAGATCTGAGGAAAAGGTCAGGCTGATGGGCTCCTCTGTTGAATGCGCGGATGTAACCAACAGTGACAAGAAACAGGCATTTACGGGAGGAAAGGCCGGATCGCTCGCTTTCAGGCATGACTGATCGTTCCACTGCGGTGAATGTGAGAGGTATATTTGTGATTTTGAACATAAAACTGAAAAAAAGCACATTATTTTTATCCATCCATCCATCCATCCATCCATCCATTGTCTGTAATCTCCTTATCCCTTTTATGGGGTTGTAAGGGTTTTTGCTGGAGCCAATCCCAGCTGTCTCTGGGCGAGGGCAGGGTACACCCTGGACAAATCGCCAGCTCATCGCAGGGCCCTCACTGATGGCAGAGGCCGCCATGCAAGGTGTCAACCACACATCAGGAGCAATTTGGGGTTCAGTATCTTGCTCAAGGACACTTCGAAATGCAGCTCAGCTCAGCCCGGACCTGGGATTTGAGCCAGCGACCTTCCGATCACTAGCTGACCTGCTCTACCCGCTGAGCTACAGCCGCCCCACATTATTTTTATGCCATACTGAAGAAAAAAAAAAAACCCTTTCAAAACAGCTTTGGAAACAGTTTTGGCAAATTCTCTATTGCTGCCATACACAGTGTAGGAATGTTCACCATTGGAGCTTGTTAGGTCGAATCTGCCCCTTGGCATACCGCTCCACACTCTACTGTATCAATTATATTGCTGCAACTACTGACTCCCATTGTCATGTCATCCCACAGACAAGTCATTCTGTGTGTGTGTGCTGACTATATGTAAACTGAGAGTGACAGAGGTATACGCACCATTAGAAAGATCGAGCACCAGCGAGCGATGTCGGGATAATCTAACCAATATGTCAGCGGAGAAAACGGGGTGAGAAATCAAGAAGCCCCTATTGGAATCAATCTCCAGCCTGTTGTGCAGCCCCCTATGAGCCCTGGAGCTGTGGTAGCTATGACGCACAACTTCCATCAGTCTCCACTGGAATGGAAAAAGGGCCACATGTTGTTAAAGAAATGGACTAAGACGGGGCTGTCAGGTGTCCTGAGGAGGGAGTCACTCTTCTTATTACCCAGGTAGTGGGGCCCGGCCCATCTGGCGGGAGAGCTGACTTTTAGTCGCCACATCTTTTTCACGTCTTCCCCGTGTTTTCTATCACAGTGACTGCTCTCTCCCCCTCTCTCTCTCCTCCACCTCTGTCTTTTTCCATCTCTCCCGTGGCAATTGATCTCCCTCTCTTGTCTCTTTTTCCCTGCAGCTGCCACTGCCCCACTATGAGGGTATGTTTAATTAGGACGGGTGATGAATGGTCTCCTGTCTCGACTCAGAGAAGAAACATACGGTCAAAGGAGAGAGAGAGAGGGAGAGAGAGAGAGAGAGAGAGAGAGAGAGAGAGAGAGAGAAAGAGAGGGAGGAAGATGGCAGAACATTCAGCAGAAAGGAAATGAATTGCTCAACGTGGAATGTTATTATATTCGGACTGCGGCCTGCTCGAACTGTGAGCACAAGAGAAGTGGATGTTGGTGTTCAACACAAGTGGAATGAATCCGTTCTAACATTTATTATTTTAATTGTTTTTAGTGCTTCTCTTGAAATATGAAAGTCTTAAATGTGGTTTCATTCTGGACTACAGTCATTGACACATTTTGGCAGATGATTTGTGTCCATACTTGGGTTGGGGTATAGGGTTGTGTGCTTATGTCTCTACACATGCATGTAAATGGGACTCTTATGTGACCTGGACAGATCTCGGGTGAATAATGAATTGGCGTAATAGGTGTAAATGTCCGAGACGGAATCCATCTGGCTAAGTTTCTTCCTCAACACAGAAGAACAAGTCTGATAATGATAGAATGACTAGGAATTTTCTCAAAACGTAATCATCAAACCGAAGCCGAAATTCATCCGAACAACTGGCAGAGCGTCTTGAATGTATTGAAGTCGAGCATCTCCTTTCTCAATTTTCATACAGTTTAAAGCGTAACTACAAATGATTTAATTTGTGTATTATCTGTGACTTAAACACCCTTCAGTAAATATCCTGAAGAATAAAAAACTCATGGCTGTATGCCTTTTCATTGTTTTCCGCTCTTGATGCTCAGCTTTGCTCCAACCTCTCTCAATATCGTAAACTCTCTGTAAGTGCCTCGTTTGTCAAGCCACCGTCCGGAATTACATGTCGACCAGCAAACCTCTTCCTTTCCCACTGTGGTTGTTTTGTGTGCGGTATCATAGCGGTATTTCCTTCGGAGAGGGCCACCTGATAACCTCTCTCTAAACTTTGAAACCCCCCAGGCGGCAAACCTCAAGGGAGGCAGGGCAGAGAGGAGTGCAGTAAAAAAAAAAAAGCGAGCAATCTGTATCACACTGATGCGACTGGACTGGAATTTTAAAATTCTACACTGCCTTCAGTCCTGACAGCGGTTGGCTGGTACATAAAATTGTAAGCTGTTTTGGAATAATGCATGCATCATTGTCAGAATTACCAGTAGGTAGCTAACGCTGGCTATAAAGTACCCAGTTGAACTACCTGCCCCTTCTCGCACACAGCGCTGTGTGGAAACATTTTCTCGTCTTCAGTTTCAGTTCACGGTTGTGCTGCCTGTAAGACACAAGCACAGAGGCGATGGCAATTAGATGTGAACCACAACCAAAATGGTAAAAACTGATATACAATACAAACCTCAATGCTACTTTGCACCTCATGTAAATACTGTAAATATCTTGATCTATAATATCTGACTTGTTTGGTGTCTGTATACTTAACCTGCTGACTTGTTCTCAACACGCTGACTTGTTTTGTGTCTGATTGCAACTACTCCACGTGCCTTTAATTGCCCCTTGGGGACAAATGAAGTATTTAGGAACTGTATTGAATTGAATTAAGCTGAATTGAATACATGTTCATCTACACTGATCGAAGAGCTGGCATCCTCATGAACTCAAACACCGTGGACAGAGGTGAGCCACTTTCCTGAACCTTCCTCCAGAGAAGGTTACACTTTGAAAGTTTCCTACATCCAGATAAAAAGCTGAATTGACTTTTCGACTTTTCGTGTTTTCAAACATTTGAAATATGAATATGTGTGTTTAACTCTGACTTTGCATTCAGCCACACCACATCGAAACTTCCTTTTGTTCTCCATCAGAACACGGCAGGGTTCAGGCTCGGTTAGCTTGGAGACTCGCTCAAGGTTGAGGATTGACGCTGGTAGTAGTAACCACCAATACTAAAACACTCATTCTGTCCACATTCTCTCAGCCGACCCGGTGCGACCTTTGACCAAGCCACTCACATTTGACCCTAGTTTATCGAACAGGGAGCTGTCAACTGCAACATAAAAAAAAAAGATTTTTCCAGGAAAAAAACAACTAAATAAAACAAGCGCACAGTTGACTTTAATAACTTGTAGAAAACTTTCATAATATTTGTGTAACTTGTAAATTAATGAGCCTACATTACGAGCACATTCTGCGGCGAGGAGTGGGAGTTTGCTCTATAGCATATAATTCCATCCAGTCGTGCCGAGAATCTGATGATTTATTGATGCTATTTGTCAAAAAAGAAAATCGAACAGATGCCTCTTATCTCAGAGGACACGAGCGCTTTGAAATGTTATCGTATGCTACCAAGTGGATTAAAATGCACAACAAGCTACGCAATCAAATTGAAGTTTTTGAACAAAAGAGGCAACACAGAAAGCCGTGTCTGCTCCGTTCATAAATAGTAACATACCCGCACATAGTGTCGATCCTCGGAAATCTTTTTTTTTTTTTTTTTTTTTTTTTCCCAGCCGGCGTTTGACAGCTGGTAGTGTGAAAGAGGAGGCCAAGTTCGACAGCAACAAAAAATAAACAATTATTTTTGCAGTGCGTTGCATCAATATTTAGTGTGGAGCATCTGTGGCTGTCAACCCAGCTTTGATTTGGTGCTATATGTGAAGTTTAACATCGCTGTTCTGTAAGGATAACAAGCATTTAAAGGTTTACATGCTTCACTCTGTACTGTATACAGACACACTCAAGTATAGACACCCAAATATATATTTGTACATATTATATATACCATTCTATTTCTGTTTCTGCTCTAGCTCTTCTAACCTTTCTATTATATTGTGTATTTTTTACTAATATTATTGTTATGTTGAACTGTCCTTTGGCTGCTGTGACGCACAAATTTACGTGTTTGCGGGACTAATAAAAGAATTTCTGATTCTGATAACACTTCAAACACTTAACGCCAAGGTGCCAACATCATGTATTATAATGTTACACCTTCTGGTTGATGTTCATGAGCTGTACATGACAATTGTGGAGCCTAACCATTGATCATCCCCTCTGAGTTTGACCAATCTTCCCTTCAGTCACGTATATCTTCCATTATGTCGATCTAATTCAATTCCTTTGTTATTTTTTAGGTTGTTTTTTTTTTTAATCATTATTTGTGTCAATTAAACAGTCTCATGAAGTATTTCCTCTTTTGTAGACATTCATTGCTACATTCATTCTGCATACATAAATTAGCATATATTATTATTATATTATTATATTATATATTCCAGTGAATATCAGTGTAATCTTTATCTTGTTACCATATATTTTCTGGAAATATGTTATCAAGTGATATATGTAAACCTTATTTTAAGTAATAGATAAACAATCCACAATTTCCACTCACTGCTTTGTTTTTTGTAAATATCTTGTTTTTTTTCTATTTATTTTCTATTTAACTTTATGCATATTTTTCTCTTTCCTGCACTGTTGCTTCTCGAACTGTTTTAACAAGTGAATTTCCCGGGTGTGGGTTAAATAAAGCCAACCTTAAATCTTAAATCTCTTCAATGCATATCAATATAGGGCTGGATGTTATGGCCTCAAAATAACATTGCAATATGTTTAGGCTTTATGGTCAAATATGATGTATACCTTGATGTTTGAAATATCAAAAACGCACTTTATGATTGTCAGGATTGGGAGACAAAGTAAAAATATCACAATATTTTTGACCAAATAGGCTCTGCTTTAATATTGCAACAATATTTTAGGAATGACTTTTGGTACTTAATAAGATTTGTGATTAATGACCATCAGTAATGTGGAAATAATGACTACGTGGATAAAATCTTGTATTAGAACAAGTAGAACAGTAAGTGTAGAAAGTGTCATCACTTTATTGTAACGTGGCCTTTTAACTATGAGAAGACAACACTTAAGCCATATCACAATATAACGATGTCTGAAATCACAGACGATACATAGACACATACATATCATGATAATATGACATTGAAGCTTGTATAATGCAAAGACCTGTATCTTTATATAGCAATTTATTATCAGAATGCACATTCAATGTATTTTTGTAAAATATTCTTGACTACATATATACATATCGGTGTTATTTGTCTGTGCTATTCTTACTTTGTTTTTAAAAAAAAAATATATATATATATATGTGTTTATACGTATGTGTGTATATATATATATATATATATATATATATATATATATATATATACATATATATATACATATATATATATATGTACATATATATATATATATATATATATATACATATATATATATATATATATATATATATATATATATATATATATATATATGTATTTGTTTGTTCAGTAAGGGATGTAAGTTTTCTTACCTTCCAATGCAGGAATCCACTTCAATATTAATGCTACTGACACCGAAATAAAACTCACATATTGTATATCACGCCAGAACCCATGACAACATCTAAACACATATTTGAAAAATATTTTAATCCGTCCCTGTTTGTTGTAGCACTACACACACAGGCCGTTTCAACCATGTTTTGATCCAATGAATAATGATGACATTTGCGAGCCTCAGATGATAGCGAGGAGAGTGTTGAGTGTTATATCTGTATCAGCTGGTGATACTCCTCATCTTTGCGAGCAATCCGATCCCTCATTCGCTCGGCTTACACAGTACACGGTCACACTAATTCAGCTCCAACCGGCATCTACACAGATGTGCACAAACCCCCTCCCCTCCCGCTGTGATTTAAATTAATGGTCAAACCTGGGAGCATGAGAGAGAGCGGGTCTTGAAGATTTACTCTCCCCGGGGCTGCCATAATTCTTTGCCTCTCTCGGCATCCTCCGGTGCTATGGTGATGAAGGCATGATGAGAGGAAGCCTCTTTTTCATCTCTCTCCCATCAGCAGAGTGTCGCCTCCAGCTTTTTTCAGCTGCCATAAAGCCTGCCTGTAGGTTCCTCGGCTGAACTCCACTGCTGACTGCTGATTTATTCAGAAAATAAGCTGTTGCTGCCATTGAATTGTATCGACATCGAGTATATTACAGCACCCTTGATATGGCATTTATTGGAAAAGCAGAGCAATAATCAGCCGTAGATTAACCATGCATTCTTTTGACCTGGCAGTCTGCTCATAATCAACGCGATATACATGACACCCCATCTTGGGTGAATATTGTCAATGCATGTTGAAGTTCCTATTTTAGGTCTCAGTCTCAGTTTTAAGTTTCTCAATCTCAAACAAACATTTTGACACTGGAAGGTTTAAACATCTCTAAAACAAGGGTTGATATGTTAAATACCTGTAGACCTTATGTTACAACAGCATTTACATATCCAGGCTGTGTGATTCATTAACATAAGAGGTTGGAGTGTCCACATGTCTGGCGCCTCTGACAGCAGTATTGGCGGGTCAAACGCAACCTCCTTCGCTGTCCTCCTGGTTGACAGGGAGGCTGCTCGGGATGCATTGCTCGAGCCTGACAGCTGTCTGCTCCCTGGCACCTTTCGCCCATTGCCGCTTCTCCCAGAGGTGCTGAGGATGTGCACCGCACATCTGTCTGTCAGGGAAAATGCAGCTGTTCATAAGCGGATGGAACATGCGATGATGAACAGGGAGTTAGAAGGGATGGACATACAAACAGGTGTATGACAGCGGAGGCGCGTGAGGCCTGACTGGATGTCTTAATGTGGCAACGCTGCGGCTCTGATCAAGGTGGTTTTTTTTTCCCCGTTTCAGTGGTGCTTTTAAAAAGATTTCTTCTTCAGAGCATTCACTGTAAAAAATGAAATCTAAGTGTAAAAATCTGGACAATATTTTTTTTGGATACTGGGAATAACTGGTCCTGAGAGATAACAGTGGTGCAGAGAAAAAGAACAAAGTTTTAAAAATGAGTTGTTAAAATAAATCTCCGGGATCCACTCTTCCCCCTGGGCATAATATTTTTCTATAAGGTCATGATGTAACTTTTAACTTGTGCAGCATGCATTGTCAAAAGTGCCTCATTAATGTCTAAGGTGGATATTAAAATATTCTAATCTCAGTTTATACAAAAAGGCTCTCCTTTGCCGTAATTTACCAAATACACTTTTGTTATATTTGCAGTATTGGTGAAAAAGACAATGTTGTTAATAGGGTGGCAGGTCCTGCTGATGCACTGAATCATTGAAGCATCCAGGCTGTGTGAGTGAACGTCCTCAAGTAGAGTACAAGCCTGTCAAAGTTGTAACAACTTGTCTCACCTGTCAGCCTTTGTTAGTGTACTGCCAGGAGTACACTGCTGCTGTTGAAAGACCGGCTCTCCGAAGCCCTCTTCAGATCATTTATATGCTGGGAAGTACTTGTTGTTTGTGCATTCTCTCCTTTGGCGGTTGTTTGGAGGAAGGAGCGTGCTGATGTGGGACACAACTCAGCCATTTGTTCCTCAACTGGCCGGGCAGTCGGATCCCTTTACACTACCACGGCTTTAGCAGCCTGGGCCATCACTCTCACTCCTTCCAGGCTGACTCAAAAACTATGATTTTAACATCATAGCTGGTAACAGAAATGTTAGCAATATTGAACACAAACCTGTAAGCGTTTGATGGACAGCAGTGTTTGGCTCATTTACATGATATGCAAATTCAAAAATCAATCTAGAATTTTTTTCCCTTTTTTTTTTTTTTTGCAAAATACTGGAGCACACTAACAATCCTCGTGGTCATGGAAATACAGTAAAAACAACAACATCTGAACCAACACAATGAAAAGTAAACATGCACCAATTCTATGTTTTCCTTGTTATCGGATTAACTAACACTTCAATCAGGACAGAATTTGTTCTGGGTGAATGAATTAGATTTTATCGATACGAGTCTTTAGGGGTCAATCCGGCCTCACTTGGATGTCCATGATGTTTTAAGAGGGGAGGTGAGGCCTTGAGAAAGTACAGGAGCAAATCTTGTTAAAGCAGAAGTGGTGAGCTGTTGCAGGAAGAGGTTGGTGGAAAGAAATAGTCAGAATTGGAGAGTGGAGTAATAAATGGCTGACTATTTAACTGATTCTGATAATCTAGATGAGGCAACAACTCATTTTGCAAGATATCGCAATTTCTATCTCCAGAGAAACTGCAGAAGATCATCAGCCTGTCAGTGTGCTCTTTCGCTGAGGAATACATAAGAGCATGGCGAGGTTAATACTTTCTGAAAGCGCTTTTTAAGTTAATTTCGCAGAGATATTTTCATGTCCTTCATGGTGGATTACATTCAATGGAAATGGAAGTAATGTTTATTTTCATTGCATAGTGCTGTATGGGGTTGGTGACCTGCCGCCACATGATGTGCACCTGAGTATATGGATATACTGCACCATTTAATTTGATACAAATGTACCCAATGTTTCGTATTCTTTTTTGTAATTAACTGTAGAAAACTACCGCTACAGTTGTTCGTGCCCTCTTGTTCGTGCACGCTCATTTATGCACTCTCGGTTATGTACAGTCACTAATGTTGATATACTGGGCTTATGCACTGTGCTGAGTCACTGCCTCTGGTACAGTTTGAGTAAGCCAAGGTTTCTAGTCACTTCATGTGAAGGGTTAATGCATTTCTGAGTGTTATATTATTAACCAAGATTTGTGAAATCATTTGGATTTTTGAAAAGTAAGCTACCGGATGGAGTGAGACTCCTCGTGCCTGAAGTTGTAAATTTGCCTGTGTAGAAAAAAACTTGCAGATAATCTAATACTACTCTCTATATTGGAAAGTTGTCAGGAAATAAAGATTATGATCCCTGATTATGGTTTTGTGTCCAGTGTTATTTAAATTTCACCTGGGCTCATTTAGAAAAGTTATGAGTTGTTTCTGGAAGGCACTGGCAAACTCATTACAGGACCTACACCTACAAACAGGACCTGTGGCCTATCTATGCTTGGTATAGACTATCTACCCAGTGTGTCCACCTCAGCAAACAATTCCCTCGGGCGAGATGGTGGCCTGGTGTGTAAGCAGGGAGTTAAAGATGGCAATTTAAACTTGTATCTGCATTTGTGAGCCACAATTCCTTCACTGTTGTCAGCATTTGTGCGTTGTGAACAGTGGTACCGTGTAAACTCTCTGACCTCTGAGTAAAATCTCAACAACTGTCCTTTTACTTTAACAGCGAAAGACTTGAATGCAGACAGATTTTCATGAAGCGTTTTCAGCTCACCACAGAGGTAAAAATAATAATAATAAAAAAAAAACATTTTCATTTGATTCTACTTAACTCTAAATATAGTATAGTGTAGCCTCTCTGAGAACTAACCTTGCTCTGGGCAGACTCAGCTTATATACATCTTATTTATATTAGGGCCTGTGAAACCTGGGCAGTGTTTTAAAAGGGGGGGATTTGTGGGGCTTTCAGCAACTCATCACCCTGGGAAGGCCAATAATCCATGTTGTTTATCCAAAGAGTACTTTTGGCACAACCTCCCAAGGGGGTTGCAAAAGCTAATGCAAGAGCTGGAGCATTATTCTGCAGGCTGATATGTTCTGCTCTTTTATTTTTTTTTCCCCCTAGTGGTGTAAATTACCCAATTATGCTAATAGGTGTACCTTTGGAAGCATACACTGTTGGCTCAACATGAGAGGGGAGAGCGAGCCTCGGCTTCTGAGCCTGCCATATACATTATCCCTCAAAAATGAAAGCCCACTTTTGTTTGCTCGTACTCTGCATAACTGCCATGACAAACTACTAAGTAGGCACCGTATCCATAACAATTCGCCTAAAAGCTTTTGCAGGTTGAATTGAGACAAGGGGAATGAGTTAAATCTCTGCTGATTAATTTGATTTGAAAAGATTAACACATCCGGTGTGTAATTGTTTTCTTTTTAGCGAGGATGAAAATGTGACGATTGTCTGTATATTATTCATGAGAATTGCAAGAAGCACTCAATAAATAGGTGATCTCTACTTGGGCAACGGCTCCGTTGGCAGCAGCAGGTATGCAGTGAGCATGACCACACCGATCGTACACAACATCACCTACGTGCGCATTAGTTAGCTAAGCGACACAGTTGAGCCAACCAACCCAATCGCTAAATGGACTGCTGGCCCATCGACATTGTTAAAGATCAGGGGGAGGGGTCAAGGCTTTATCCACACACCTCAGGCGACCCATCATACAAAGCCACCTTCGAGGGCAGCTGCTATACTTTGCAAGTGATTCATAGGAAAGATGTTTTTTTTTATTCAGATGTAACTTGTAAGTGTTTCTTTGTGTGGGTGTCTGCTAATTAAGTCTGCAGTTCATTATGGATGTGGCGGGGGCAATGCCGAGAGATGTTCTGCTTCTAATTTAAAACACATCAAAACTCAGTCAAGTTTTTTTTGAAAAAAGAAAAAGTTTCCTTGAACCAGTTCGTCATGCATTTCTTTACTTCAGCACCGCACATGTATTCATTTTATCTCGCTCCCAAAAGACAAGTAAATAGTGATATTTTAAACATCTGACAAATCATGATGAATCACAGCCTATGACTGTAATTAACTTGAAAAAAAGAAAGTGCATCGAGTGTTGGCACCAGAAAAAGCTAGATAAATGTTTTTGAAGTTTAGTTATATTAAAAGTGCCTCCATAACTGGCACGTTAATTATGTATTCACCTGATTAATCATGACTCACGGGTCTCCACTAGTTTCACAGTACATTAGTCACTTTTAATTACACCTGCAGTTAGTTGATTAATTGATCAGTCATTGGAGAGAAAATGAATTGCCAACTATTTTGATAATCGATTCATCGTTTGAGTTGTTTTTCAATGGAACATGTCAAACATTTGCTGATTCCAACCTCTTAAATGTGAGGATTTGTTGCATTCCTTCGGCATTTATGATAGCCAATGAAGAGTCTGAAGGTTTTCGACTGTTGGACAAAAGGAAATCACATTACATTAGATTTATGTCAAGCCTACTGCTCTAGTGCTCGCAGGGAAGCTTCCCCTCCACACATGCTCGTCAGGATGCTCAAGTATTTCGTGAATCAGCTCATTTTTCTTTTTCCTTTTTTTTTCTTTTGGATCCCAGATCCCAGGATACTTGCTTGAAGGAATAAAAAAAAAAAAAAAAGGAGCCCTGTAATGAAATTCACTTATGAATATTCAAGTCAGTGAAAGTGCTCCTATACACGGCAAACCAAATACACACAAAACACAGAACACATTTCAGTACTTTTCCTGCCTTTTACATTTGAAGAAACCCTCCTTAGTTCTTCATTACCCTTCTTTTTATCAGCCAGTTTTCTCTTCAAAGCTACTCAGTGGACAATAACTTCTGAGTGCAATCACTGCAATATTTAAAGTTTTGTCGGTGCCCGAGAGTGCCTGTGCTCTGCCAAGAAAATAAGCCAAGGGACATTGTGGCATTATATGTGCGAAGGTCAGCTTGTTAACCAAAGTAATTGGATTTTGCAGCCCTCTGTGGGTGATGTGAGCCTTCAGTCTGCTTTTGCCGCACAATCCTTCCCTGACTCCAATTCTGGTATTGATTTGTCTTTCATTTCGATTCAGAGTGAAGACAATGGCAGACATC
Organism: Diplodus puntazzo; assembly: GCA_963678695.2. Classification (NCBI taxonomy): domain Eukaryota; kingdom Metazoa; phylum Chordata; class Actinopteri; order Spariformes; family Sparidae; genus Diplodus; species Diplodus puntazzo. The sequence continues at coordinate 21,873,172 of OZ023164.1, forward strand.
AGTCAAACTCACCGTCTGCCATAAAGCATCCCAACGTCTAGATTAATCAGCAACTATTGTAGATTTATACGAATAATCGATTAACGTCATCGTCAACCAAACAGAGGTATAGAATCCTGGATCACCTGCGTTGACTGTGCGTCCAAGAAGCAATCTGCAATGAGTGTGTAATGCCTCAGCTGGTTTTACAATATTAATTAGATATTAGAAGGCATTCACTATATGTTAGAAGTATTTATGAAGATATTTTTAACTGAGTTTGAAAGGCCCAACAGTTTCGCACATTTTTTAAAGTTGGCTGAAAGGTAGATTTAATCCGTTGCAGGGAGAGGGGAAAGTGATGGAATGGCTGGAAAGGAAATATCAATAATTCACAATGCTGAAATGTGAAAAGTTAGAGCCATGGCCTGCAACAGACGGAAAGAGAAAGAGAGCGAGGAAGTAGATGTTGCTCTTGGCTGTTTTCAGCGACTTCTGAAAAACTATTCATCAAACAACGACTGTAAGCCCCAGTATGAGAGGCACCATGAAGACTGACGGTTTGAACTTGGGGTTAAATGTCTAGTCTGCTCCTGACTTACAAACAGAACAGAACAAACGTATCCGCTTGCATTATACTGACATCTTAATTGTTATAAATGTGCAAACAACCCTGTTGAGCATGATTTAAAAGCAGAGCTTGTGTCAATTAAACTGATTTGCTTTGTCCGGTAAAATGTTGGGTATGTTTTATTGTAGCCATGGGTCATTGTGTCACTGCAAAAGGTATGTCTTTGAAAAATGGAGAGCACTGATAGGTTACCTTTTCAAGGCTGCACAATCCACCAAATGTATTTATCTGTTACTACATTACATTTTATTTGGCAGACACGATTATTTTTTTTACATATAAAATACACTGGGAGAAAACTTTGGCTTTCTGTCTTTCTGCACAAGGTCACTCAACTAAGCTGCGAATAAAACAACATCAGAATTAATGACTAACCTACTCCACCAATTGAGCTGCAGCCTTAGGGGCTGGATCAACCTCCCAGATCACCCCAGGGCAAAAATGAGCAATGGGCCCTTTAAGAGCCCCCCACTGCACACATTCCCCCGACACATTTTGCCAAGAGCTCAGTTTTGTACACCGTCACACTGGGCCTGGTTTCCAGTACACCATTTAGTGTGTGGTAATTCTATTAAACAGTAACGTATTAACAAAATGCACCATGTCTACAAACTAGGGCCTCAGAGTAACTTTAAACATGTAGCAATCACCTCAGGCCTGTACTATTTAAATGTTATTATGCCTTAATGGTGCATATTACCACAACATGTTTGCCATATAAAAAACCTGGGCCATCTTTGGCCCCTGAGGATGTGGGACCCTGAGGCACTTGCTCACTTAATCTTGATGATAATTTAGCCTTGCAGCCATTGAGCCAGATCTTCTTCAATGCTCATGGATTATAGAATTAATGCCGGGTCATTGTCAATTATCAACTGCCTAAACACCGAAAAGAAAGACAAAATAAGGAATTTTGTTTCTTTTGACTCACAGGTCAGTACATTTCCTTGGGCTATTCAATAATCAGCCTCCTCATGCATCTTGCTCCCACTACCAGCTGTGAACAGTAACATACACACACGGGAAACTACTACCTTCACAAGCGCGACGGCAACTGTTGACCTTGCTGTTTGCATCGAAACAAAACTAAGTCATGGACATGATGTTAGGATTTGAAAACTTTTTAGAGTTTTTTTTTTTTTTTTTTTTGATCTGGTCTAATCTTTACCTCTTTTCCATTTCCTATTTACTTTAGTTTTTACGCAACAACATCAATAAACTGAATATAATCAAAGCCCAGCTCTAACCCTACCCCCCGGCTCTAAACCTCCAAGCCCCAGTGCTCTCCTTCTTTACAAATCCCAGTTAAACCCCAGGCTTCGACACAGTCGTCTGCACTAGACATAAAAAAGAAGAAGCATCTGTCTGAGGCAGGCAAGGAAGCACACAGTGAGAGAGACTTAAAAAAAAAAAAAAATCACTCAAACACGAGGGTAAAAACTGGTTCAGAAGCCTTTGCAGAAGTTCAGTCCTCTATTGAACAAGTAATGCTCCAACTAATAGAAGAAAAATCTGCAGTTAGCTGTTCAGATAAACCCCCGAAACCTTGGATTGTAGTAAGCCATGTATATGTGTATTGTGTTATTGCTCGTCATGATCTGTTGTAAATGAATATCCTGGCAATTTGACAGCAAATGCGGCATATTTTGCAAATTATATGGACGATTTACCCTTGTAGTGCTAGTTTTGTGACCCCATAAGATAGCATCAGATTGATTGAACAATGATAAACCAGTTTGTAGTTGAACTGTAGCGCTGTCGAAGAGTGAACATATTATAGTTTGGATTTCTTGTTTTACTTGTAATCTACCTGAGAGTCTGTCACTCTGCACGGAACGACACTTCTGTTTCAGCCAATGCCAGCAGAAACAATTATCAAAGTATTATTTGTGCAAGCCTTAGATTTTTCCAATTTCTCACAATATTTTTCAAAAATGGTCAAATCAGACCAATACTATCCAAGTTGATATAAAAATCTACTTTATAATACTAATAACCAAGTGAGCCTCAATGTAACTTCTGGGAGGACACGTTGAAAAAGCACGACCTCTGTCCAAAGGTAATGTGAAAAATTGGACCATGAGAAGTTGTGACCATAACTTGATGTTTATGTCCCTCATCTTGCACCAGTTCTGCACGAATACAAACACATTTCCGTGTTTCAGCCATGTTTTCCAGTTCAAAACCGCGCTTTGTTCAAAACACGACACACAGTTGCTTAACTGCCAAACTCCCATTGCTTTTCAATTAGCAATCATAGCTTTGTGATAAAATGGCAGCTCGCGCAATCTCGAAAACAAGGCAAGAAGCAACAATGGAAACAATCAAACAAAGGGGTCTTCTTTCAGGGAAGACTTGTTCTCTGTCAGTGCCGGAATTTCATTTATTTTCAATCATAGCTTTAGCGATATAGAAGGGCCAAAGGTGAGCACTCCTGTGTTGGATGTCAACTATGCAGGAAGAGGAAGAGCGAGAGGAGGGAAAGTCAGAGGAGGAGGACCAAGAGTACAACCCGGCAGAGCAACTGTTTCACATGAGATTCATAACTTCTCTGGTTGAATCAGTCCTGATCTGTTGATAAAAGGAGGCAGGGCTGAGAGTCAAATCAAACTTGAGCTGCTTCACTGGCGACGTACGAAAGTGAGAATAGGCAATTATTCTAATCTTATTTTCTCTAGTGCTGTATATCAAGACATTGCTAAAACTGGACCAAAGGCGCAATCCCAGGGGTCTTCTTTAGGGTCTCTTTTAGCCACAGGTTTCAGTCGTCGGTGGTAACCAGACACGACCCCCTAAAACGACGACCCTATCACACTGCACAACAGAAATATTACAGTGGACAACCAAAGCTCAGAATATTTTTTTTTTTGCGAAAATACACAATTTTTGTGTCGATAGATAGATACGATAGATGGAGTGCACAAATGTGATTTTAAAACTAAAGGCCACTTCAGCAAAAACTCTGAGAATAAAACACATTCCTGCATTGCAGACGTCTAAGAGGGCCAAACAGCTGCGGTCCAGGGTCCTGACTACAAGAGATAAGAAGGCATTTTGCCAAAAGCACTCAGTCTGGTGTAAAATGCTTTAGACAGTGCACAGAGATCTACAGGTCTTCGAGAAAAATGGGTGTTTTTGGCAACTTCCCACCCTTTCCTGCAGAGAAATGTGTACAACTTTTTCTTGTAATGGTTTTCAGAATGTTAAAGCAGAAGGCAGCAAGTTTTGGTGGAGTACACACACACCCACACTGAAACACACACATATAGAAACAATGTAATGGCATTACAGTTATGGGGTTTCTGTCATCATGGTCGTGTCGCAAATCAACTTCTCTCTTTTCGGTCGGTCCAAAAGATTTCAAAGGTCAAAAAAGTCACCAGGAGTCCTAAAGGCTGAGTGCAGTAGAACTTTATTTGCCTGCAAAAAAGAGCGAGATCTGACAAATCCATGGAAAAAAAACAAACTGACCCAAGGTTCACAGCATTGAGCATCATCTTTTAAACACAAAAACTGGGAGTGTCCTTTCGGGCATCATGGCCTCAGCCAGTCCCTATTCTTCTTTATTTCTGCTGACACTGCTATTTCTCTATGGAAAATCTTCACATTTCTCTGTGGAAAATCATGTTCTACCTTCTGCACCTGCGCGAAGATTGGCATACGTGCAGAACATACGTACCTTTGTTTTTTTTTAATTCGGTGATTTCCCTCTGTCCATATCACTGGCTCTTAGAAAATGTGACCTTCAGGCCTTCAGGCTTTTTGATAACTCAGCCCCCTCCTTGATATATCCCATTATATCTGATCGCTCTTGGCACTGCATTTGTAAACATGATGAAAGTGTTACATGTTTGGATTTAATTCTTAGATTTGTGGTCACACTTTCACACTTATTACCCTTTATTTCTCACTGTAATCATTATTACAGTTATTATCAGTTACCATTAGTCACTATTTACTAACTGTGGTTATTTTATACTACAGTCCCCTCACCTTGACCCACATAGATGATTGGCATATCCACCTCAACCAAACACTACAGACCCTTTATGGTTCTGTAACCTGATTTTTTATTTTTCATCCCATCGTAATTACAATGGCCATTAGAGAATTATACATCCCGTTCCCACAGCCAATGACAGGATGCCTGATCACAGCTGATGACAGAAAGATCTCTGTGCTCTGGTCAGTTAAAGTGAGACTGCTTTGGGTGGTAAATGTGCTTAATGACAAAAAACTTTCCCATTTTTGGTTGGCTTATTATTTCCTCTGACCATTTTTCTTCATATTTTTCAAACAGAATCGTAAAATAACTCCAGCTGATTTGCTTATATTGCCCAGAGGTTATTAATTGAACAATTACAGCCAACGATTTGATTAGCAGTCCTACTGGCAGTCATGTTAATTATCCATCCAAATAAAAGCTCTCCAGGATCCCCCCTTCCTCCATCACCACCACCAGTGTCTAGAATCCATTGGGGCCATTTCCTATTCTACACGCAGCTTCATCACCTCCACAAAAATAGTCTTCATCACCATGGGGTGTAACCGATAAAGACTTGCTCATTCCCCTTGTACACATGGCAATAAATCTTCTTGGTCACTCAAATAAATTATGAGTCTCTCCTGATTTACATGCGACTGTTGGCTGTGTGGTCTTTAAAATTCTGTATTTTTGCAGTTTAATATTTCATTGGTTTTACGACTATGACTCTCTTGACTCAGAAAATGATTAATTAAACTGACAAACATCATATGTGTGGTTCATGGCACAATACAAACAGGATCAAGAAATGATTTGCCTCTCACTCTCTTTTACTACGATACACATTGTTTCCCGAAAATAAGGTCCCATTGGGTCCACCAGAGAGGGTGTGACTTGGGCTGTCTATACAATATAATAGTAGTAGTAAGTATGCAATATTTAAACCAATTTAGTCACTTACACTGTAGGCTAGGAGTTTAACATAATTTTTCTTAATTCTTTTTAACCTATATTTGTTATTATGGAGAATTACCACCGTCAGTGATACTGTAGAAAACGTAATGATGTAATGATTCTTATGCAAGTTCTGAAGTTACAAGGAATGTCTTTTATCAGGAATATTACATTAAGGGATTTATGGACTTTTATTTATGATGAAGACTTAAATGACTGGTATCCTCCGGAAATTTAAATCACACTGAAACAAAACATACTTGCATCATGTCTGCATGTTAAGATTTGAGTAGCTTTTTAAATGAATTGAGGCATTTGGGTATAAACCATATTTACATGTTTTCAAAAACTGCCATATCACATTCATATCACCAATCACATCAGGAGGCGGAGGGGACGGTGGTGGTGGAGTCAAAGGTGAGAAGGCAGCCAAGCTAGTGACCGTAGTTGGAGTCTATGTTTCAGCATGTGTAAGTGTCACACAATTCCCAGCCTTGTTTGTAGCGACAAAAAAAATGTTTTATTGATACCTTGGGACACAAGCAGGCCAAAAACATGATCTTTTCCTCAACCTTACCAGAATATGAGCACTGCATTGCAACAAGAGAAACATGTAAATGTAAAGTTACAACATGAAGAAATGTGAAGCTTCAACTCATCTATGGTTCTGCAGAAATGCACTTTGCTAGAACTTTTTGTGGGGATTGGGTTGTTTTTATTGCCTCTGTGCATCGCGAGTAGAGCTGCAGTTCCAGCTGCTGTCCTTGTGGGGGAGATAACCAAACCACACTTCCTGTTGTTTTTGGAAAAACCTGCATGCACGTGTTGCTTTAACCTCAGCAAACCTGCCTCATGTCTCTCTCTCTCTCTCTCTCTCTCTCCCTCTCTCTCTCTCCTCGCCGGCTCCCTTTCAACTTGCCTCACAGTTGGAAACCTTCTTCTCAAAGAACACCATTAGCCTATTGCATTGTTTATGTCATCTTTTATGTAGGAAGTTGCATTAGAGACAGATATATTCACTTTCACATTGTGTGGATTTATCATTTTCTCTTTCGTTGCACATAAATGATTTAGGAATGCTCATTTCTCAATTATTAAACAATAATCAGGCCTAATGTGAATAATTAATGCACATTTTTGCAATTTCTGCATTGAAACTCAACCCAGACCTGTAAAACAAAAAATGATTTAGGGTGCATTTTGGCCCAAGGTATGAATCCTTAAAAGGACTATTTAAAGAAGACATCAAATATATATATTTTTGCAATTATGCTCCAATAAAGACGCTGAGTGCTCAGGCCAATACCAAGGGAGGGATTAGGGGAAACTGCCTGCTAGAAGGAAATGAAACTGCTTTGAAGCCAATCAAATCAAAAAGAATCAAATTTGCTGTCCAGCTGTATGGTACAGTATATAACTATTGATGTCTCATGTCTAAGATTTTACCCTCATCAGACTTATTCAAGGTAGATGGTGCATCACTGTGTGACTTAAAAGTCTGATAGATTCCCTTTAATCACAGCGATCTGACTGAGGATTGCCCCTTGGTGCTTAACATAGCACACCGGTCAAAACCGTATTAAACCGGGACATGTTCACAACAACACACAATCCATGCGCTGTATTTTTGTTGGGCTTAGCATCATTTTTGATGCGGCTCCCCCCAGAGCGCCACGCTGTTTAAAACGCCATCTGCACGCCGCTTAATTACTGTCTGCATTCCTGTAGAGATCGTCTGCTTTAAATGCAGAGGCACGACACGCGTATCACGCTAATGCTGGGTTTTATGAAGGATGGAGGAGGAGAGTAATACCAGCCCATGTGGCATTTCATCTGTCACATATTGTTGGTGTCACACTGTACCGTTTACAAGGATGGATGCTGAGTTGAATGCTGAGCGGATCTCTTCGCAGACAAGGGCAAAAGCAAAAGTGTTGGAGCTTGCAATGTACCCCCCGCACACCCAACCCCCACCATCATCCCCCTACTCACAATCTGCAAGTGGGCAGACAACAGGTGTGACCATGTTGCTCCTTGATAATCATTCAGAGAGATGGTATGAATGGCCTCAAATGTGTTGGAGCCCATTAGTGTTAAACGTTCAACAGCTTCATATTAAACTTTTCAATTTGGGCAATCTACGAGCATTATTTCTCGCTCACAGAGGGGATGAATGTGTTCATGCCCACTGTTGACTGTGCAGAGGGAGGATTAGCTTGTTGGAGAATTGTAATGCAAAAAAGAAAATAAAAGAAAGGCAGAGCCGCACCAGGGAAAACTAACTAATGCCTTGTCGAAGCGCCTTACTTCCCCCAAATTGGTGCCCTGCTGAGGTTTCATTTTAAACCATTACGGTTTTGTCCACACATCATATGTACTAATAATAAACCTGCAGAATTTTCACAGCCCCCCTTTCAAGATGCTTTGAAGCCTGAATGTTTCCATCAGGTTGTGATCTTCTTTTCCTGCTTTATTGGTGCATTGCTACCTTTTGGAGACCATTACTGCCACCAGCTGTTGATATGAATCACTGCCCTCTGCAGTCAGCAAATATTCTGGATCTCATCACCTCTGAAACCAGTTTAGTGTTCCTTTTCTCCTTCCTCTCTCATTCCTCTAAAGCAAGGCCTCACAAGGTTGGACTGCTGTTACATAAAGTTTTGCCCACCATCTGTTTCCAAAAAAAAGGAAGAAAAAAACAATCGTTATAATGTTTATGTTGAGATAAAAATGCTTTTTAAATATGTAGGATCCCTAATTATTAATTGTTTTTGTAATCCCAACAGACAGATTGACTGTTTGACTCATATTCTTAACAACACAGCCATAGCACAACAGTTGCTTGCTTTCGGACCGTGGCTCACCATTAACTTTCAGTTTCGACCCTCCGAGTGAAAAAGTGTGGGCGCCCCCTGCTCTACAGCATCGGTAAGAATATATGTAAATATGAGTGTTTTTATATTTTCACTCCGGTTCAGTCATTACACGATCAGTTCTATGGGCGTGGGAAGAATTTCAAATGTTGGTGGAGCAATTTTAACAGGGGGTTCTCCCCTTGAAATGTTTTAACAGAGTAGATGTCATTTCATGTATTATTGTGCCCAGGTGGTTTGGTACTTTGTAGCAGTATAGCAAAAGATAGCAAGAGATCTACATTTTGCAATTTCACCTAGAGGAAATGCCCAAGATCATATATTTGAAGAAATTAAAAAGCTAAAAGTACGTAGATTGATACAGTGATTCATTTATAACAGCTTTGTGGCACACGTTTAATTTTTTGGCTAAAAAATACATAATTGCTGACATTTAAAATAGAAAATAACTTACATTCAACACAAAGAACCGCACACATTTACAAAACATAACAAAATTCAAAATTAATCACCAGTAATAACTTTTTCTTTTTGCTATTTCACACAATTTCACAACCTCACAACATCAACACAACAACAAAGTGCCCAGGTGTATCATCCAATGTCATAGTGACAATGCAGTAACAGTAAAAAGATTTAAAGATTATGATACAAAATAAAAGTTTACTGCTCGAGCTCCTCCCTGCCTTTATACCCCTCATCCCAGCTCCTTCTTCACCCTTTCATTTCATCGCTTTCTTTCTCTCCCTCCATTATAGTCTCATTTGTCGTCTTACTTTCCTCCCTCCTGTCACATTTCCTTTTTTCCTCGTTCATTTGTCTTTGTCCAAGGCTTTTTTTGTTTTGATGACAGTGCCTGACCCACCTGAGCTCAGCTGTCGGCATCAGTGTGCCACATAGACATGATTTTGTGTAGGCATGTGCTCTGTGTCAATGATTTTGTGTATGCATGTGCTCTGTGTCAATGCATGTCAGTCTTCTGGTGTGAAAGGAAGCAGTAAGGTAAGTGAGTGGGATGGATGTAATAGCCAATGAAGCACAGATGAATAGTAGTACCTTTGTATATTGGCTGCGGTGCCCATGATCAGTTCTTAATGTCTGCGTCTGTAAAATTGAAATTACCAAGTTGCTGCATTTAATAAACTGTCACCATACACAAGTGCCTGTGTATCTATATTCTTTTCAGAATAATTGTATTTTCTGATATTGCCATAGCTCAGCAGTGACATAAATTATGCAATGCCACTCAGGAGTAATCAGAGAAATGTCTGGATGTCCTAGCAGTGCAATACCCTTGTAGTGTAAACAGCAAGGCATTGTGCTAACTTTACTTTTTGTGTTTACTCTTATTACCGCTGGGATGATCATTTTCCATACTGGTGAAATCCTGCCTCATGAGACTGAACTCTGCTTTGAAGTGTCTTGGCATCAAAAAATCCTCCAAAGTCAAGGACAAGCTGGACTTCTTGGATTGCGCTCGATTTTGTCACCCCTGTAGCAACACGCCCACGTCAACGCGGCCCTCAAGCTGTTTCGCTGCGGTGCCATTTTCAGTCGGAACACGGGCTAAAAAACAGATACAAACATATACACATTAATAGGATTAATGAAATAATGAATCTTATTTGTCCTCTTTTAGGAAACTGGATTGAAGGCTTTTAATCAGCTTCGGTCTTAAAAAGGTAAAGGCAAGAATCGGAGGAGATGTGACTCGCTCCTCTTAAGTCAAATATAAAGTAGGCCAGGCATTCATGAATTATGGAGTAAACAGCACTGAAAGAGGACTCAAATGTGATTTATACGTTGGTGTGAAATCTAAAGTAGTTTAAATCGTGTGCCCTCGGAAAGCACTCGACACAACACTTTAAATGTCATTCAAAATGCACCTCCTCTCCGAGCCCAGCCATAATTCAGTACCGGCTTATCAACAAAAAGCTGATGAAATGTATCTGTTTCAAGATGATTTCTACGTACGCAAACTTTGTATTACATTAATACTCAGGCACAGGGAGTCAAAGGTTATTAAACCCGTTGTGATGATGTAAGTTTACTGTTAAACAAACTTACATACATAACCTGTGTGTACAACTGTTCTCCTGCCACCTTAATGACTAAATGGGGCTATGGCAGGGAGGTGTGATGTCGACCACAATCGAGCTGCACTCTGAACAAGTCACAAATGGAAAGAAAAGAGGTTGATTGAATTAGGAGAATTTCAAAACATATTGCAAAAAAGAAAAAAAAAAACATCTACGGGCTAATTGGCACAAATAATAAAGCTGAGTGCACCCACGGAGCTGGGGAGAAGGGTTCACAGAGAGAAGTAATTGTCACGTCTATAATGAACCCGAAAGGCACCAACTACCGCATAAGTTGAGACTGGAGAGAGACTGCGCAGGGAAAGAATAGAGAAAGATAAGAACACAAAGAACTGGGTCCTGATGTCGGCAGAGATGCCCAATTTGCACCTAGTCTCCAAGAAATTATGTTTGTTAATTATGCTCTGAAGGTAACATCTAAGTGTACATGTAAAAATCAGCACTTGTGTTTCATGGCTACCAGCTAAAAGTTGGTTTCAAAAAAACCTACAGGTCATTTAGAACCATTGATCCAATTTAATTGACGATCAATGCAAAAAATAAGCTTGTTTTCTTATTTCTTAGAACAAATTGATCTTTTGTCTCTGCTCGACTTTTGTTAACAAGAGACATCCTCCTAATAAACCGGAAAATGTATGTAACTCTTCAAAGTCACTTGCATCGTCTGAATACACACACAAACAGAAAAATAAGGACTTCAAATCAGTGCAATCGTATTATTACTTTCCCTTTGTCACAAAAACTGACATTTTGACATTTCTTCTTACTGTAATGAAGGGATTTCATTTTCTCTAATAATTCTGACTGTATATTGTAAAAGGATGTCTTGTTAAGTGCTTCCTTCCTGCGCATGATTTATTGTCAAGTTGAGTAGAGCAGACGAGGAAATTATGCTTCCATAAAGATGCATATTCGTGTCCATGCAACATACACAAAAACAGTGTTGTGGGTTACAATAGGTTGCAGAGGGACCAAGAGGCGCTCATATACTACCTTTGCAAGTATATCATCAAAAGCCGAAGTAATGTATGAATTGAAACTTTGACCTGTGGATGGTGCTAGATTAAAAGTGAAGTATACTGATGGGGACACTGATGTCTGCAATAGACTTCATGGCAATCCACTCAATAGTTCCCAAGACATTTCACTCAAAACGACAAATGGCAATCACATTAGAGGTGCGCAAGAAAAATTCACCAAAGCTATGAGGGTTCGTCATCTGAAAAACCATGAACGTCAGTACCAGACTTTGTTGGCGTTCCATAAAAGAGATGCTCGGATATTTTCACATGATGAGAGAAAAACTTCAAACTTTCCTCATCAGTAAAACGACCATAGATTGACTGTGAAGGCGGTTTATATTGACCGTTGTTTGTACCTGTACTTCAGTGGCGTCCTCAAGCAGCACTAGAAATGATTATGGCTGCAAAGGAGGAAGTGAGGAACCATAGTTTAAAGAGCAAAAAGTCTTCTCTCTGGGTGTACCCTAACCCTAACCCCTAACCCTCATCCCTGTCATCCTCCATATGTGTATGTAAAAGTTACATACTGTAAGTAACATAGGGATTTGAACCCAAACTACAATATCCTAAACTCAACCAATATGTGTCCCTGCCTAAACCTAGCCAAGCTGTGAACATATGCCTGCTGCTGGTAGGCTGCAACACTCATGTAGTTGTTGTTTTGTTCATTAGTCTTTAAGTCACTAGGATTCATCACATGGTCACCTTGAATATACAGAATGTCTGCTCTGATAGTTTTCAAGAGGTTTGACTAAAGAGCAAAACATTTGAACATCCTGATGCCACAAGATGAAAAGTCAGGAGATCACATTTGGAAATTGTTAATCTAGATTATATAGCAATGCTGCTAGCATGTCTAGAAATCACAAATGGTCTTAGGTTATACAGTATACAAGTTTAAAAGAAACAGCTTACATCCCCTTGTATGTTTGCCTTGGTGCGGAAGCAGAAGCTAATTTTTTATAGTGTGTAGTGTAGGAATTCAATAAACCAGCATTTTCTGCTAATGGCAGCGGCTGTGGCTCGCGGTAGAGCCAGCGTCTCATTATCTGAAGGTCGCTGGTTTGATTCCCCTGGTCTTCATGTCGAAGTGTCCTTGGGCAAGATACTAAACCCCAAACTGCTCCTGATGTGCTGGTCGGCACTTTGCATGGCAGCCACCACCATTTGACTCACCTACTTGCAAAAGACTGTCAACTGCAAACCACACCAATAACAGCTTCATAATGTTATTTGTAATAATGCATTGTGTCTTCTCACAGAAAGTAGTTTAATGATTAAGTTTTAAAGTTTTAATTGATTTTGTAAAAAACGAAACAACAGATGCTACAGATGTGACACTATTAAAACCTTTTCTAAAATGAATGCCCTGCAAACAGCCGGATTACACTATGTGTGCTTGTGCACCACTACACACACTAATTATGTGGTAATCTCATTTCTCAACATGGTATATAGATTGCAAAAAAACATCATGCCAGTTTGTAAATGGATCCTAACCCTTTATAAACAAATGAGAGAGACCAAACTTGTTCACTCTTGAACTGCATCCAAGCAGGAATCTATTTATGAAATGGAAATCTTTTCCTCATCTGCTACATTGTATAATTTCCCCTTTCTCTATGGGGCTCCATCTGTGGCAGTGAAAAGGCCCCCAGTCTGTTCAATGGGACCCATTGTACTCATGTTTCCTGGTCACATCTGCCAAGCAAGCCGTGTGAGCTGCCACTCAGACCCGTCCAATTACATTCCAATTTGAAGACAGAGGGTCGGATGGAATGAAAGGCAGATGGATTGACAGTCTGGATGGATCTGAAAATAAAGGATGTTATATGCATTAAAGTTGCATGAGCATGACCACCGCAGCATTGAAAGGCATAGACCGTTTTTAGCCAATGGAATTCTACTATAAGAGGCAAATATAGGGAAGTGGACAGAACCTAATTTCAAGTCGGTCCTGTTCAATTGCACTATTATCTCTTTACCTTACCATGTGTGAAGGATAGATGTGCGCTGACACGTACCCATGCAAGTCGACAAAAATTCCAAGAAGACTGACGACTGACTGTTAGATACGTAAATGTTGCTCGTCTCGTCCATAAATCTGAGGACAAAGCTTCGGTACACTCAAGGAGGTGGGTCTTGCATGCACCCACGCCTCGCCCCCCCAGATTTATGGAGGCCGAGGCACTCAGTTTCTGAGACACACATTTACGTTTGCAGAGTCTCCGTCATCAATCATGATGCAACACCAAGGACATCCTGTTTTCTCTGACATCTGCTGTTTGACAAATTCAAATTGACTGACATACCAGAGAGGTTTATTACTTTCTCCCCATTTGTTTGTTGCACCCTGAATAATCTGCACGCTATACTGCTTTGCGTGGTATTTGCTCGATAGCCATACGAGACCACTGCATCAGGATTAATGTGTTGCCGTACATTAGTCAGAGAATCCATCCGGGCTCTGCATTCATAATGTTGCTCTTCATTAGAGTGCCAAACCATTGTTTTTTTGACATGCAGACACATCCAAGTTGTTACATGTTAATATCTTTCAAGGATGAACTTCCATCATTTGGGGAGATTACACTCATTTGTTTTGATGCTATACCAATGCCAGCACTTCTGCTGTTACATAAGTGAATTAAACTAATGCATCTGTCTCCTCCCTGCTGGTGGGCATTATTTATTAGCCTGATCAGCATCCATATCTGTTATTTTGTGTCACATCCTGTCCTCACTGTACCTCTTGTTATTCTCATTTCCCTAGTTAGTTAACAAGTTCATTCGCAGTTGATATCAGTAAGTTGTTCAGAAAAAGTTTGAAATTGTGAAACACTATAATATAAAGGACAAGGTAACGCTACAGTTAATGTTTTGTCCAAACACATGGAACGAGATGACATCATCTAGCACCAAGCCATCTCAAGCTGTAACCTACAACTTTCCTGAACCCAATGAAAAACAGGTATATAGGTATATATCAATAGGTATTAGAGTTTAGATTCTCTGCCCGAGCCCGACCCGAACCCGGCCCTCCACTATCCTCTGTTTTTTGTTTTTTAATAACTCAAAATAATGACTGTATTTTCAGCTAGAAAACGCGCATCTCTCTCCTCCCTCCATTGTTGTTTGTGTTTGTGGCATGTGGTGTTCCAGGTGAGTTGTCCTCATGCTGAAAACGTGACTTGTCGCATACATGACATCCCTCCCCGAGACGCAAGAAGAAAGCAAAATTATATATTTTCACTAAGGGAAATGACAAAAATAATAGTAACGCACAGTGACTTGAATAAGTAACTTTAATGTGATTACTGGTTTGGAAATATTAATGTGTTAGATTACTCATTAGTGAAAATGTGGTCAGATTACTAAGTAACGAGGAATGCGTTACTAAGGTAACTGGCATCACTGATTGTGTAGCTTAAGTGCAACATGGAGCTTGAAGATGTAAAGAAAGAAATAAAAACAGGAGAATTAACTTTGAGCAAGTTTGGAGGAAAGTCGGAGTTATGGAACCATTTTAAACAAGTCGCGGGCAGTGACAACATATGTATCGGCTATGTCGAGGGCATTAAATGTGGCACTTGTTGCATTATTCATTAAGATCATTCGAAACAGATTTCTGTAGTTCAAACAACTCCAAATTGTAGTTGAGAACGTCAGTTATAACAGCCCACATATTGGAAAATTGTCGGGTTTAAATCGGTCTCGGGCTCGGGCTCATGATTGCAGTTAATCTGTCGGGCTGGGCTGGGCCGGGCTCGGACACAACGTCCATGGGCTCGGGTCGGGTCTGGCTTGATTTTTTGGACCTGATCTAAGCTCTAATAGGTATCACACAAAAATGGAAAACTGCCCTATCTCACAATGTTAAAGACACACACACATTTCTTGATCCATCCTTTTATCCCGATGTGCACTAGAGTAAATGGGGTCTATTCTGGGCCGAGACCCATCCTCCACCCCAGTTTTCGTGGAAATCTGTTATGTA
This sequence comes from Diplodus puntazzo, assembly GCA_963678695.2. Lineage (NCBI taxonomy): Eukaryota > Metazoa > Chordata > Actinopteri > Spariformes > Sparidae > Diplodus > Diplodus puntazzo. The sequence continues at coordinate 21,888,712 of OZ023164.1, forward strand.
GTTCTTGTGTAATCCTGCTGACACACCAACCACACAACCGACCAACAAATAGATGGACATAGGCAAAAACACAGCTTCCTCAGCGAAGGTAAAGGAGCATCTGGTAGGTCTACAAAGAATCACAAAAAGAAAGAATTGAATTATGACATACAGCTCAGGCGGCCAAGCTTCAAAAATATATGATTCATTCATAATTCATTCATTTGGAGTGGGGCTGTAGGATTTTGCAAGAATATAATACACTTTTTTCAAGAAAATCCAAGACATGAAGTGGTAGCTACTACTGTAGGTCGGTTGGCATGCAATGATGGAGCTGCAATTTAGAGGGAGGTAAGAACACAAAACAGTATATAATAAAATATTAAAAGGATAAACAAGTGATATAGTCTGATTGAATAATTGCAATTTGGTCTGTCAGCCAGTGACCCAGTGGACTGTATTGTCTGTTTTCTACCCTTCAGGGTTCGGTTCATGGTTGTCTCCTACGCCTCATAACGCAAATCGCATCACTGATGCTTCTGACATGTGTTTGATTCATCAAACATTACAGTAAGTAATTTATGAAATGTCCCTCAGACTGCTGCAGAGGTATTTTGTTGTTGCTTTTGTTTGGATTCACTCGTGTGAAAAGGGGGGAGAAAATGTTCTAATTCTTATTTACTTTGGGCTTCAAGATGAATGATTTAGTGCTTTGGCTGAGAACACATCCTATATCCAGTTTTCTCTCAGAACTGCTGTGAGTTTATGTGCATGCAACAGTGTGTAAAAGCCTTGTGTATGTGTTTGTGTGTGTCCTTGTAGTAAAAAAAAAAAAAATGCTTGGCTCTACCGTGGCTCCCGTTGGCAGGACTTAAAAAGACTTTGGGACATGCAGAGGTTCATCAATAACCATTGGCCTCATAAAAAGTTAATTCATTCAGGAGCTTGAGAACTGATTTTCTCCCCCGCAGGAATCATGTTGATGTAAGACATCCTTTAAAATCATCCGCTCACGCTCGCTCTGTCTCTGCTGAAAGATAGAGGAAATGTTGTTTCAGTGCACATATGTGAATAAAAGAAAGCTGGGGGGAGACATCTCAAACATGGATTCATTATATAAACCAAAAATAGCTCATTTTTTCAACACTGAACCCTCTAAATGCGATGAAGTCACTCCACGCTTAAGTTGAAATTGTAACCCCTGTTTGATTAAGTGGAAAAATTACATGTTAAAAGGGCAAGTCTTTGCTAATGCAAAATGGAGGAAACTAGCAAGCCTTGCTAAATTATACTGAATTAATGATTTGACACCTAGAAAAAAAAAAAAAAAAAGATTGGCTATCGGTAATATGGATGGCTGACTTTGGAAAAAGCAACTGCCTTACAGTGACGTTACAAAGTGAGGCGGCAGTGACCTTGAATAAACAGGACACAATAAGAATTCACTGAGGTTTGGTATAAGGTTATTTGGTTTTTGTTTTGAATTAATCTGAACAAATAACCTGTTGTGATTTAATGTTACAGTGTGGCCGTGTCTTTCTGCCTTGTAAGGGAAAAAAAAAGACTTTGTTGTAAAACACCCATTTTACCATATCAACCATATAACCCTAGAACTTCTATTTGACCAAAATGTTGACTTTCTTTTACTCAACAAGCTTCAGGAAAGAAAGAAAGAAAGAAAGAAAGAAAGAAAGAAAGAAAGAAAGAAAGAAAGAAAGAAAGAAAGAAAGAGAATAATAGAGAAACTCATATTTCATTGAAACTGAAATCTACATTTACCCCAATCCTAACCCTTAAACTTCTAAGAAAGAAAGAAAGAAAGAACGAAGTAAGGAAGGGGGAATGAAAAAGTAAAAGACATGTGGGCATTTCATTTTAAGACGACCTATGTAAAATGGAAAGTAGAGGTGAAATTAGATAAAACACCAGAGGCTAATTGCAGGCTTGACGTTGTGAACATAAAAATGCCTGTCTACAGAAATATATGATGACTAATAGATGGACTAATGAGGCCTGAGATCCTGAAGCATTGACAGTTCTTTTTGCTCACCTAAATTTAGGCACAGCCAAAAACCCCTTGGTGTAGTCTGAGGCCAGACCTACAGCCTAGAGCGTAATCAGTCCTGTTTTTAAATCGATTCTGAAATAACCAGTGGAGGGAGATCAAGATATGGGTGATAAATGGAAATGGATTTTACTTAGTTTGCTGCAAGATTATTGTATAAAATACGTACATACGTGTGTTGGCTTAATCGTCTGACGTTGCACTAATTGCTGTGTGCAGTTTTCATTCTTCTGAGCCAATGGTGCTTATATTTGTGAGGCCCAACAGGGAAACTTAATGGTGGGCTAAGGGCCAAATGCAAACACCTATTGTAATGTTGAGATTCAAAATGGTACTAGGATCCTACATTCTCCTCACTGACTGACATCCTGTGCAAATGTTGTTACAGTACTGTTGCAGTGCGGAGATTGTGAAAAATAATAACTAATCAGGGATCCTACAGATTCGAAGAGCATTTTTCTCTCTGGCCCCACCCGCAGTTCTGTTCTCAGGTAGACTTTTGAATTTGCTTGAAAAGTTAAGTGGACCAGAAAATAATTTGTACGGTGAATTAGCATTTGCACTAAGAGGTGGGTTCAATACCTGTGGGCCTGGGCGCACGTTTTTTTTTTATGTAAGTGTCAGAAAACGCCTGAAGGCAACTCATGTTAAATGCACAAAGGCCATTTTCCAGCTACGACGGTGATGAATAAAACATCAATAAATATGATGATTGGGAGGCAAGAATGCCTTGTTGGTTCATTGGTCAAGAAAGTTCAGGATTATGGGAAAAAAAACAAAGACCTGGGCAGACCAGAGGAAGTTTGATTCATGATGTTTGATCTCATTCGGTATGCCTCTCTGTAGACATCTAATTCTCCGGCGTGCAGTAGATAGTGAGCTGGTCATTCGCTAATTTGCCCACAACCTCCCAGCAGCATACAGATAGAGCAGCTGGCAAAAAAAAAAAAAAAACACTTTGCACTGCACACTAGAGAGCAAAATTATTGCAGGTATAAAGTGCTGACGTGAATACAAAATGTTTGTTTTTTTTTTTCCCCAGCCTTCAGAAATAATGTGAGGGATGGCTTAAGTTATTTTCCTCCCAAGCAATATCAGACTGGACACAGACTGGAGTGACAAATAATCAAAAGGATATTCATCTGTATACACAATGTGACAGAGCCGGCCCTGGGCATAGGCAGTATAGGCAAATGCTAGGGGCGCCTCATCCGCGGGGGGGCGCCGAAAAGGGGGGAGGAAAAAAAAATTATGAAAAATAAAAATGTAAAGAATATATATTTTTTTATCAGTGCCATAACTACTTTTATTTCAAAATCTTATATCAGCCCACAGCAATATAACGTCATGGCAAGGACTATTACATAACGGAGAGGCCTTTTTTCTGGGTTCGCGGCTCGTTGCTCTGTACCTGTTCTCTGTGAGGGGGGGCGGGTCCAGAGGCAACTGCCTGAAGCTGAACGGACAGAGACCCCAAGACCAAGAGAGAGATTAATGATACTGTAGTGGAATCACAAGGTCCAAAAGACTAAAACCATCCGGCGCCCAGTGAAGGAAAAGACGGAAAGAAGAGGAAGAAAAGCGTGAAGAAGATACAGGTACAGTTACGTCAATGTGATGAAGTGAATGACAATAGTTTAATGATCGTTGTTGGAGCAGAGTGTTAGCTTGCTAGCTTACTTAGGACGATAGCAGCATTGTTTAATAATCAATAAATTATGAGTCGACGTGTGTTAATGTTACTTCACTTAAATTCATCAGGGACATTTGGAAAGTTAACGTTAGGCCTGTTCAGGTGTTATTTAACAGGTGTCTTTCCTGCTTGTATGTCAGTTAAAATGCTATTAGTTTTCCATCCCCTTTGTACCAGGGTAGTTGTATGCCTTTGGTTTATTGTGTCACAGTTTATGTTTGTTAAAGTTTACATCAGTGTTAAAGTGTATTACCGTTAATACTCCACAACTTAGCTTTCCCATATCATTCATATGCGAAATATATATATATATATATATATATATATATATATATATATATATATATATATATATATATATATATATATATGTGCACTGCACTGCCCCTCTGGTTAGACTGAATTGCTTTTCAATGACAAAGTTGAATGAATCTCATCACATTTTCATTATTAGTCTATATTAATCTTATGTATGGCACACACCAATCTGTTTTTTTGTTTGTTTTTTTTTTAATTAAAATGTAACATCCAGTGGTCACATATACTTCTTTTCTCTCTTCAGATGCACTTCTAAAGTATTTCACCACCAGCCCAGTGACACAGCATCAGGTGCTCCTGTCCCTCTACCTCAGCACAGCAGAGTGACACAGCATCAGGACTAAAGGCACCAACAGACCTGCTGACTGGACATCTCTTCTAACTGACAAAGTGAGATGAGAGTTAGTTTACAGAGGACCATTTCAAATAAAAAAGCAGTTACACATTTCCCAAAAACAAAGATGGGAGAGTGTCAACATGACTTTTGTAACAGAGTTGTAGTCACTGCTGAAAAAATCAAAAGAATCTGGCTGATGTACTCAAACAGAAATGATAGCTTGCACTACTTCTGCTGCTAAATGTTTTCTCCAAAAGAATACAGACTTAATAAGGAAGGACTAAAGGACTGGAACAATGAGAGCCACTTGCTGAAGGTTCATGTAGCCAGGAGCACAATACCCACATGCCAACATGGAAGGAGTTGGAGGTCGTTTTGCAAAGCGGCTGACAATAGATAAGTGAGAGATGGCACTCTGAGGCTGAGAGATAATATGTTTGCACACTGTCTTATTTATATTGTATTTTTAGCACTTGTTTCTTTCTTCAGTTTTTATTTGGTGTGATATTTTTGACTTAAAAGAAATCTTGAATATATACATGCAGTTTCTGTGTGAGTGTATGAAAATAGATTGTGAAATTGACTGCGATGCAAGGGGGCACCGGCTAAAATCTTGCCTAGGGCACCAAATTACTCAGGGCCGGCACTGCAATGTGATATCATTGTGGCGCATAAAAAGCACTGCAATTTTAAGAGAATCTTTAAGTTGAAGATATTCTCATTTTATGAGTTTTGGACGTGAAAGAAGAGATTAAGTCAGTTGACCTTCCTTATAGTCGCAATAATTATGGTTAGGTTTAGGTGACATAACTACTGAAAGGTTAAGGAAAATATCATGATGTTGATTTAAATGAAATAACTTGCGTTATGTAGATAAATATGTTGTGAAAGTTAACAATCAAGACTACAACTCCCAAGATACCTCACTAATTCAGACCTCATCAAACTACCTTGTTTCCATTGTGTTGATTGAAGCAGCAGAAATAATGTACTGTTGTATGTTTAATACATGGATGTGTTGTCCATACTCCATTTGGTGAGACCAGACTGATATACACTTGAGTCACATCACCCACTTGTCATTTGACTTCCTGCTTCTGCCCATCACACTGCGTCACTTACTTGTTAATGTAACACCTTACCTGAAATGTTTTTTGCTGTCAACGCACTGGTGAAGGTGTCCAACATGATAATGCCGCCACTTGTCAGAGTGGATCTAGGCGGCTGAGCGACCTGCCTCCTAAACATGTTGAATAAATGTCTTCCTGCTTCAGTGTCAGACGTCCTTCCCAACCACTAAGTATGCCATCACGCACAGCAATGTAAACAAACCTGCAGCACCACAGCAAGGTGGTTTAGAAAAAGTGTCAACAAATTCTTAAGACGACTCAATTTTTCTTTATATACTTTTCCTGAAGCGATCACTCACCGCTATATTGCTATGCTTGTCCATGGTGGATTTTGGTTGATTGCTGGGATGAAAGCCGCACATTCCATATTCTTTCTTATATGAGAAAGTCGCACTCCAATCCTCTGATCTTGGCAGTTTAAATTCAGACCATGATGCCTCCCTCAGACCACAAGGGAAATTAATAAATGATTAAAGTCTAGTGGAGTCAAGGGAAAGAATGGTAAAGAGGGATAATGGTGTATTGCTGAATGATGCTATCTCGCTGCACTCAGGGTTATGTCTCCATCTACTTGTGTGTGCTTAGACGAGGCAATGCCTGGAAGCTGTTTTGTTGACAGGTGTCCTAAGTGATAAAAGGACACTTTGTAAGAAACCTGATTATATTATAAAGCTCCCTGAAGTCACATTTAAACCTTGAAATTGTAGGAAAAAATGAATTTAGCATGCAGGTCGCGTCTCCGCTTCCCAAATAACTTACTTTAAAAGAAATGCTGGTGTTAAAACACAATTTGCAAATACTAGATCACTAAGATACCACTGAATTTGGAAATTATGACAAATATGCTCAAAATGTTCCAGATGCAAATTTGTGGAATAAAAAAAAAATCAATTAAAAACAACTGATATGCTCTGTTAAATTTTCAGATATTTGTTTCTACTTGTACTTACTTTCCAGTTCTCTCTGTTTTTTTTTTTTTTTTCCTTTTCTCTCCTGTCCACCAGTTGTTCTCAGTGTGTTCCTGCCTTTGCCTGTCACCTGCCACTGTAACCCCATCAGTCATTAGGTATCAACTGTATACCAGCCAAGAAGCCGCAGTCCTCTGGCCGATTGTCTAATGCGCCCCATGCCCTGTTGGCTCAGCATCTGATCCTTGCTCTGCCGGCTTGCCTTTGTTTGATGACCACTTGCCTGCCTCGGACTTGCTTGTCTATTCTCATCTGCTGGCGATTGCAAGCCTGCCTCATGACCAAATAAATATCATTTTAATCAGTTTCCTCTAGCTAATTTTGCTTTAGTAATCCAAATCTCACGAGACATGCTATTCCAAAGCCAAGTCATATCCATCAGTAAGGTTCCCAAAACTGTTTTCTGTGCAAGATGATGAGTTGGTGAATGCATTTACTTGTGTTGTGAGCCTCCTTCCTCATTCAGTGTTTGAAGGCTGATAGAATCATTTTATCTTGTGGAAAGGTCTTAAACATGCTTTCACACATGTAGATCAATAATGCTATTTATTAGTCAGACCAATCCATTGGCCACTATTGCACTGAGAAAACCCTTGTGGAGCATCAGGATATTGTTCAGATCCTCAAAATAGATGCTGATGTCAAAAAGCCAAAGTTGACATTAAAATCTGCATTCAAATAAAGACTTTGCAAAAGTGTGTTATCCTATTTAACAAACCTTCACAGTATGAATAAACACTGTGCTGCATGATAAATATTTATCTTAATTAAAATTCGGAGCCCTTGTTAAAAGATCAAACAAATAAAATCTGAAACCATTATATAAAAAAAGAGAGGGTTAGTTTCTAGAGAGTTTTTCTAGAAAGTCCAGCTGAAAATATTGACCTGGGCTCGGTGACTAATGGAAAATGAGATGTGACGCCACGGACAAGCTGTGCCTCACTTCAAAACAGCAGCTAGTCCTCTGGGAGGGCTGGGTTTTTGATGCGAAGGCCGGCACACTTCACAGCTAGAAAAGCCTTTTATCAGTCACTCTGGCTGCCTTTGAGAACGGGGGGGCATTTTGTGCCTGCTCTTTCAGGCCTGAAACACACTGGAAGTTAGCATAAAGTACTGTGCACTGGAAGAGAATGCTCACTATAGTGCAGACACACTGGAGCCATTCGCTGGAACCACCGCCCGTGAGAGCAATTTATTTCGACCCATTTTGAAGCTTTTGCACCATGAAACTATGGTTCGACAATGATTTGTCTCTCTTTTGTCTAAATGTATTTGCTATTATTTTAATGTGGTGAATCATCCTGATAAGTAGCATTTTTCTTTTCAGAACAGATAGTCAAAACACTTTGCAATAAGGGTACACAAAAATGTGAATGAGAAATTAATCAGAAACGACTTGATAGTTAATGAATTGTTAATGAGTAGCTCCTGAATAACTGTGATTCGAGGACTATATAGTAGATAATGCTGCGTTACGGGAGGACATACTGGGAGATTATATATTAATGAATGATTAGTTTGTAAATATCAACTAATATTACAACTCATCAATTCCTAATCACTTAATTATTAGTTAGGATTTTTGTATACCTTCAAGTCAAGTGAAACATCACCCTGAGTAGTTAACAATACAGACTCATTAGTAATCAGTTACTTAATCATTAGCTACTCTTTTTCTGTACCTCATAATAAAATGAGACATCAAACACAATCACTTTCCAGTGTACCTTATTATAAAGTGTTAAGCAAATGACCATTAATCAATTATAGGGTCAGGGTTAGGGTTAGGGAATGATAATTAGTAAGAGACTTGATTGGACATCATGAGACATGATTCTAATTAACATAACATGGCACTCTGAACTAACCTGGCGAGATCACTCTCTCTCCTGTAAACACTGCCAGTTGCAATCATAAAAAACCATCAGCTAAGCCAGAGGCATCTCTGCAGTGATGCAGCAGCGGGTGAAAGGTGGTTTTCCTTCGAGCCAACTATTTCTCAAAATGTATGGTCTTTTGTGCAAAACAAACCATTTGGCCATAATTCTGTGAGTAACTCCACACCACACCTGATATAAAAGGTTCAGGGCCCTGGACAGGACATCCCTGTATTGTGCTCGATACAGTCAGCCAACTATCTCCTTTCTGAACATCTCTTGGTATTCAACAAGAATGAGCACTATTGTTAAGGGAAAAACAAGAAAAACTGGATTATGGAAAAAAAATCTACAATGATTGAGCAGTTTGAGCATTATCGTGCCAATGGCTTCAACTACTAACAGCAGGTATCAGGCTCCAGCTGAAAACTGAGCCCAATCCAATGAAAATCGATGCATTCTTTGAATTGCATTTATCCAAGATTGAGCAAAATATCTACTTTCCATCAATGCTGAACCAACATTTGTAGTAATGGTGTTACCAAAATGTTAGGAATTTACCTCAGGGTCACACATGACAGAAAAAAAAGTTTGTCTCGAGTAATTCAAACATTTCCAGATTACTGAGCCAAAACTATTCTTTTTTTTAAATGTGAAGTCTGATTCGGATCTTTTTCTGTCATTTCTAATGAAATGTGGCCACTGGAGTGAACTGGTAGAAATATTTCATTCATAAATTTGACATTTTAGCTACAATGTTATAAATGAATCATGATGCAGAAACTGACCTTGTTGAATTTGAATTGGAGAGGATTTTGGCTCTCGGTGACCTGGTGATCTCTTATTAATACAGATAGTGATTCAAGCAGAGCTAAGCCCTTCCCTCTTATAGCTGATGATGAACTCTGGATGACTTTTTTCTGCATGAAAACGTCTCAATGTCATGACGGAAAGTTACGAAATCAGCTTCGTGCAGTAATGCTGGTTTGTGCATCTGTCAGTACAGTGAACTGTACATGCATTCAGACCTTCAGTTCTGTCTCATCTGGTCATCCGTCTCTCCGATCAAACATTTTGTCATTGCACCACTGCTGATATACCTTGTGCTGCCCAAAATGTTGCATGTTCCCTCCAGCGTGCAGCTTTTTTCATTTTTAAAACAGATTTATTTTACATGCGATTTACATACTCTGTTTATTATATGTACATTTCTCTTTTTTTATATTCATGATTCTTTTTTTTCTTTCTCCTCCATGCTTACTGTTATGTACTGAAATACCAAGGCAAATTCCTAGTAAGTTGAAATCTACTAGATAACACATCTGAGTCTGATTTAATTCATCATGTTTCTTCAATAATTAATTTAGTTTTTTTCTATTAAATTTGTCCTCTGACCACACAACCATAGCCGAGACCAGCATTGTGTTGTGAAAACAGAGCCTCACTGTCAGAAGTCAAGGTTGAACCCAAACTAAACTAGATGACTAGCTGGCTGGAATTTGGTTTATGAGGAAGGATTGGGAGTTCCAGACGATGCCGTGGTTGGCTTTGCAGGTGGAGGTTGCGGAGAGAGACTGGCTGGGCTGGCAGGCTGGTGATTCTGGACAGAAAAAGGGCTGTTAGAGCTCGGCAGGAAAAACAGGCAAGCAACAAAAATGCAGCAAGAATTGGCTCAATGCAGCGTGTTCAATACAACAATCCTGCAGAGACTGGTTACCGCAGCAGGGTCTTTGTACTGTGGACACTGGGAACTGGAGAGCAGGTGTCATGGTGGATGTGTCATAACACTTACTGTATTATTATATTTGTCAAATATGTTTCGAAGCTCAGTTTTTCAGCATTATGAGACTGTACTATGGAAGGATCACTCTTGCACAGTTTGGAAAACATGCACCTCATGAGATATCCCTGCAATTAGGCTTTCTCCCAATGGTGTGTGAGATGTTAGATTTGACAGACAGAACCTCTTCGCCAGACTTCATAAAATATTCATCAACTCTTTAATATGAAATTCAAAATAAAGCGAAGTCATTACGGAAAACTGCATGCAAAATACAGAATTTTGGCTTAATAAAAGGAGCGCAGATGCCCCTTTCGTTGCTAGCAGTGTAGGCACAACGTAGTTTTCAAAAGGTGAGATATGACGGCACTATAAAGAGAGCAATAAAAAAGGTTATGGTGTGATAAAATAATCCTTGGCGCTCTAAAACTTAAGAAAATATGATTACCCTTGGAACCTGGATGTGCTATATATCTGTTATCTGCCTTCCTGTGCTTTCGCTCTTCCTGTCTCCCACAGGGATTTAATAGTAGGATAAATCAAATGAATGAATGTAAAAGCACGAGTTTGATACCTGACAGCTCTGCTTTTTTTAGACAAATTTCACTGTTCAATTTCCCCAGAATATTTTTTTTTTACCCAGAAACTGATTTAAATGCAACATAGTCCACCTGATGAGTCATATTAGTCAGAGCTATACGACAAGGTGTTTTTGATAAACAACCCTGCTGTAGTCCAATTTCACTTTAAGCAGAAGTGGAGTTACCACATTTATTACTATAGCAACACAGAGAGAAGCAATGCTGTAACAATGTCATCCTCAAACGGAGTTGAAATATGCTCGCGGGCAAGTCTGTCTTCACTGAAACAATAAATTACATTAAAAACAGCCTTGATGATTTCCACTCAGTCATCTCAACAGGATCAAATTAATAATGTTTAACTGGACATGACTCGTTTCACAACAAGTGTGTAGCAGCTACTTTGTGATTGCAGAAGTTAAGTCCTGCATATTCAAATAGGTGTGTGGGTGAGAGGTTAGCATCTGCTCCTCCTCATCCTCGACTTCTAATGAGGCAAATAACAAAGAACTCAATCTGTTTGCATTTGCCACCTGCACTACAGAGTATCAGGTTAAACAATCAGTTGTTTTTTTTTTTGTTTTTTTTTCCCAATTTAGCACTATAAAGAAGTAAAGCTGCAGCACATCACCTACATATCCTCTTTTATGTCTGGCGTATTAGACCCCTGTGGCGGTAGTCAGGAGTACGAAAAACTAGAAATGTGACACTCTGATATAACATCTGCAAAAGTGAGAGTTAGGTCAGGAGGACCTCGGGGTGCTAGGATATGTCTATCTTAAAAGTACAATACCTGACAACTGGCAACTTGTCAATTAATACTCCAAGCAAGGGGGGGGGGGGGGGGGGGGGTAGCAGCATTTCACTAGGATAATGCTGCTAATTGTTGCTGCCTTTAGTTAGTAGGCTCAGTTAATCAAGCAGCTAGTGGTCGTATTAGCTGACTATAATTAGAAGACTTGGAGCACTGGGGGAGTATTGGTGTTATTCATCTCTTACGGTAAAAAGTGGCAACGGGCTAGCTGGTTAGCATGCTAGATATCTCTTTGACACTATACAAAGATGTCTAACGCAAAACATCAAAACCTTTATTTCTCCACTTTCTGTTGACAACTTGAGGTCATTTTTGAATGTTTTAAACTGAAAAGCTTACATCTCGCACCTTTAATTCCATTTCCACTTAACTGATTTGTAAGCAGCCACCTGACAAGATCCTTTGCCCAAATTAAATAACAGTGGTCCTTATTTACACAGTTCGATCTTTGGTGGTGATAAAAGTGAAAACTTTCCAGTCATCTTAATAACCCCCTCCCAGTTATCTGAGCATTTACAATTTCTAACCTGAAAACTGTTTTGTACTGAGTCCAGTATTTACTCGCACGCTGGCCTTTCTCTCACCGGCGCAAACGCAACTGCCCTTCCCATAAAACATTCAGATACAGTCTCTTAATTTCTCCTGGGTGTCTGTGGGGAGTTATGGAGAAATGACTTTGCTTTATGGCCTGACATCTCTAATAGACAGCTTGGCGGACGGATCAGCACAGTCTGAAAACTCCACATATATGGAAGCCATTCAGCGCCGCTAATGAAGACATTGATCACTGTCAGCGTAATGGCTTTCCCTAAGTGGACTGTGTATACCCACCCAAATTGACGATATTTGTGTGGGGCTCTCCGAGATATTATTTACACGCATGCTGTCATTTTTAACTGCACATTAACCGTCATATATCATTGCACTAAAAATGCCCGGCCAGATTTTTGCAAGTTGATTCAGCTCCAATAAGTAGAAACAAGTGAATGTCAATGTGACAATAATGACCAAGCATATTAATCCTGGCCTCATTAGGGAAGATCAATGGATTCAAACCTCAACGGGCCGAGACGAAGAGTCCACCGACTGCATCACTTTTGCAAGATTTACTCCACTCCATTTGCAAATATCCAAAACACCTCCGAGTGTGCCATCAGATCATCAGGTTTCAAAATTGGTGTTCTGGTTTATTCATACGTCTGCATCATAGGAAGCTAAAATGCCTCAAGGCCTTGCCATGAGAGTAACTTTTGTGTAATTAAAAAAAATCACCATGTTACTGTCAATCACAGATTTTTCAAGGTCAAGTTTAAAATTCCTTAATACTGAAGCACAGCACAGAGTTTATGGGATCTTTACTCTCACTTCTCGACCTCTACAGCTGTCACGCACCTGTCGACTCCGTCTTCTTATATTACTGTCATTTGTGTGTTTTCTGATATTTGTGGTGTTTTTTCTTCTTTCCCTGTTTCCCTCTGGTGTTCCTCCCCAGTCTGCCTTTCCTTCACACCTGTCTCATTACCTCTCCCCTGTTCCTAGTGTTTTTCCAGGCTATCAGCCCCGTCCCCGTTCTTGGCGGGCGGTTTATTTTGTCGTTACCCTCACCTGTGTTTTTTCTGCCTCACTTCACCAGCACCTCGTCCCCTCCTTAGTTTTGTTTATATTCAAGTCCAGTTTTTTAGTTCCGTCTTTGTCGAGTCATCGGTTGAGTTACCCTGATCCTGCAGTTGTATTTTCTCATTTTCTTCTGTTGTTTCCCCCTGATGTACCTTTGTGTTTGCCCGTTCCTTATGATCCTTATTAAAACTTTATCTATTGCCCTTCCTGCCTGCTGCCTCATGCATCTGGGTCCACCGTCTCTGCTCCAGCATGGCAACAGAAGTGAGTATGGAGCAGCAAATGTCCTGTACTTCTCTCTTAGTTAGCCGTGAATGGAGGCACTCTACAGAGAGATGGAGAAAAAGAAAAGACAGAGGTAAAACTAAAACACAAACACTTTCATTGCCCACTGGTGCTTGCTAGCTTAGAACACATGTACATTAAGGTATTCTGGCTGTTTAAGCTGAATAAACCCAAGGTCAAACTCACTGGAGTAACTAGAGTAAACACAAATGATCCTGCCATCAAACTCATGCAAATTTAAAACGCACTTCTGTTACTTTGTGAACACTGCGGTTTTACATTCTCCTGGCTTTATTCAGCTCCTCTCAGCTCCATCCATGCTTCACCTCTTCCTCAATTTTGGAATTGGGCAGGAGTTCCAAGGCAGAAAGGTGAAGTCAGGCACCGACCAAAATGGTGACTTCAGAAACCTATGGGTGACATCACAGTGGCTCTGTTCGCTATTTAAAACAAGAAAAAGTTGGGTTCTTATCTGTTTGGAGAAAGTTGGCAGAAGACATCACAGATACCAAATGATTCACCAGTGAAAGCTCTGCACCAAACAAAATATATTTTACAAAGGTTTCCCACTCAGACTGCAGTAACAACCCATATATTATACAGGGAAGAGACGTGTAGGGGACTGATTATGATAAGTTCCTGGATTTTAGTGGCAGCATTTCTGACTCAAATTTCAGCATTTGACATAGATTTTCCCCGCAGGATGAATCCTAAAGACTTTGGTGATCACCTGACTTTTTCTCCAATATTAACAGCGTGTTGACATTTTTGCTTCAGAGAGCGTTAAATACTGTGTTTATAGAAGCAGATTTTGACATTCCTCCAATGATTAACTCTTTGATAAAGACTGATTTTTCACCGTCTTCACAACCCAAATGTGATATACGGATATATTGGAATTCCATAGAGTATACATTGTTAAGATTTTGAGGAGGCCATAGTCTATAATCTGATGTAATCATCAGATCAAGATTTTAGTTTGTCCAGTACTTTTCTTTTATGACCAAATGTTCATGCTTAATACTAATCAATGGTTAGAGGGTAGCACAGTGGTGCAGCTGGTGGCACTGCATCTTAAGAGTAAAAGGGTTCGAACCTGCCGACTGACTGCAGATTTCTATTTAGAGTTTGTCTCACCATGCCTGCATGGGTTTTCTGTGAAACCCATTTCGTTCTCCACAGTGCAAAGACATGCAGGTTAAGTTAATTGGTGACTCAAAATTGCCCGCAGGCTATGTGCGTGTGGATGGTTGCCCATCTGAATGTGTCAGCCGTGTGACTGATTCACGGTTGTAGCCCTAATCCTACCAAATGTCAGCTGAGAAGATCTCCTCCAGCGCCCCACAACCCCCGAAAGGATCTGCTGGATGGATAGTCAGTGAGTGAAAAAGTAAGATAGTGACTATGCTGACATGATACCAACTAATGATTACACATGCTAGCACTGTCATTACTACAGCACGACTTTGTCAATATAGTTTGCCTATGTCTCAGTGCCTAACCATCTGGCGAGCTAACATTACTTTTCTAGTGCTTATGTGTACATGAAAGTCCTGCATTCTATTTCAGTGTTGCATTCCCCCCTATGATGGCATATTGCACACAAAAATGTAACTTATGTTAAGTGAAGCAGTGAAGTTGCTGCACTTGGTACCGCTCCACTAATGTCAGTTAAGACTTGCAGGATAGGAGCACCGGTTGCTAACGTAAGCCTATAAAGCATCGCTAACGTTGGCGACCGGTAACGAAGCAGCAAACTTTTTATTTGATGACTTGATCAGTAGCATGATGCTGTGAATGAATTGCAATGTTCCATGCTTTTCTATCTCCATCGGATATATAACAGATGGCGTTGTGATAATACCAGGATTGCCACAGTAACGCAATAGAAATCAGCACAGCTGGAGACGCAATATTGGGAAGTCTGGTCGTAATGTCAACGCCGTCACAGGTGACGTATGAGGGCAGAAGGATTGTCCCATTTCATAAGTAACTGGGAAGTGGGATTGAGATTAGGGCAATACATGCAACTCTGTTAATTTTCTTCTTTTCTGTTTTTATTTTGTCACAGGTCAGTGATTTCCAATGCCATCACAAGACATAATTTAATATGAATTGCCAGACTAAACCTTATACATCTGTCTCTGAGTTTGTGCCATTCTGCGAGCGTGGTATTTTCAGCAGGACCAATATATTATGCATTTGAAGAAAATAGTTTCCGGGCAATCAATATAACATAATTTGATTCAGATGAAAGATATTGTAAAGCCAGCACTGGCCCGTAGCTACTTGTTACATTACTGCGTGAGATACAGGGTGGGGGAAAAGCAGCGTGAAGACAGGAAGGGGAAGGAAGGGAGGGCGTAGATGAATGAATCAGGGAGGTAAATAAAAGGAGATTATGAATCAGTGAACGCGTCGCTCTGAATGAGTGAAACGGAACAACTGATGGAGTCAGGGTGCGACTGAGAGTGTGTGGGAGACGTTCGGTGAGCGAGAGCGTAGGTGAGTGTATCGCCGAGGCAGGCAGGCAGGCAGGGAGAACGGGTCGATTAACACACGTGAGAGACAGACGCTGATATTTTGTTTGGCTGACTCATCGGCCCGACTTCAGTGAATCAGGCCACATGTAGATCCCAATCTCTCTAAAAACAACAACAACAACACTAAGCATGCACATTTCTGCCCTATAGCTCCGGGATTGAACAGAGCTCCATTCGGTGCCATTCACAGCCTGCTCTGACTTGAGTCTAGCTTTAGGGGGAGTCAGACTAATTCTGTCTAAAAATTATTCTGAGGAAACTGAAAGTATTACTGCTCCCAAATGGGGTAGGGCAGGGATTTGTGGGCAACAGCAGTGTCCAGCTGTCCAGGCATGGCTGCCAATATCATTTTAATGCAAATGGATCCACATAAATGACTGGGACAATAAAAGCTCATGCGGATATAGGTGACAAAATACTGAACGATGGCAGAGCGTCACCAGGAGAGATGGGCCTTTACTATTCTTGGCCGAGGGGGGAATTTATACAGAGCCATTAAATCGTACTTTGCGAGTGAAAAAGCAAGGTTTTTGTATTGATTTAAAGAGGGAGAATGGTAGAGAATGTTAAGGGACATTCTCTGTGATGTGCTCTCTAGCTCTTTCCCTCCATTGCTCTTTTGCACCCGCTTCTCTCGCTCTTAATGCACTCTCATTTTGCATCGGCTGCTCAGAACGCTCCAGTCGGAATGTAAAAACCCATTATCTTTGGCATGGGAAACATTTAATTGGGTTTTGTGATACATGTACCAAGCATGTCATGAAAATGCAGTCATGGAAATTCTATTATGGTATTTAGCTGAAACTCAAGCGAGGTGGACTGCGCTGGAAAAACCAATGGGCCTTGACTTTGTTTTTTTTACACACTATTATCAAGTGTTAATGTACAGCTCTGATGCAGACATAGCATGACTGCCTTGTACAGCAGATTACTAAATAATCAAAATGTTTCATAAACTTATTTAATGCATCAACATAAGTCTACGCATTGCCAAGCGTGTACTACATGACAGCTAATGTTCACGTCGACAGCAGAAACACGAGTTAACTTACGGACATAACAAACTTCTCCTGTCACTGGCTCAACTTTCCCCCACCCAGGTCTAGCAGGAGACTTCAAATATTAATCCACCTCCCCCACAGTCTCCTTGGAGACCAGAAAGGAAGGCAGCGTCAGCCGAACATTCATCATGATCAAAGTGAAACCTATGTATCCTTACAATACCCTTTCTCTGACACACGGCTCCAAGACTTCCTCTGTTCATCTGCACCCAATCCCACACTTTGTCCTGTCTTACAGAGTACAACCTCAGAGGAGAAGCACACGAGGCAAGGATGGATGTCAAATGCAATTAACCCAAAGAGCATCCAACACTTTACTTTCTCCTTTTATCTCTCTTCACAGGGAGATTTCAACTAGGCCTCCTCATACAAGCTGTCACCCTCGTATACCCTTCTTCGTCCTCGGTTTAGGAGAGACTTGATCACCTCGTGGTTTGGGTAAGACTGAGACGTAGCTACCGAATAGTAATGCGCCACGTTGTACTGTGCAGCCTTTGAAAAATAAAAGACGATGTTCACAAAGATGGCACAAGACCCCAAATAGCAAGGTTTGAACGGCCTCACCACAAAGTCCAACAACTACAGTTTAATTCAGTGTGTCCTGCTTGACAGATCACATGATTGAAAATTCTAACTTTGCTTGTTTTACACAACTTGACTATACCCATATATATGTTCTTATATGTCATGTATAAAGATAAACATCAATGCAGTATTTGCCCAGTGTCCTGGAGTTGTTCCCTCAGGATTCATGGTTAATGTAGCTGTCCACTTATTAAATGCATGAGTAATTAGCGAGGGGAGAGAAGAGAGTCAGGGTAGGAGGGTACAGAGGAGGCAAAGGGCTTCAGATTAAAGAAGGCAGCTGGGGAAACTAAATTAAATTTGGCTACATCTGCCGAGTTAGGAGGGTGTTAGGACGGGGCTAATGAGGAGCATCTGGCTGGTTGGTTAGCAAAGGTGGACTGTTTTTTTTTTTTTTTTTTTAAATCAGTAAGTCTGCTTTCACTAATTTTTGATTACATTTACTAAACTTTGCAGTCGTCTTGTTATAGCAGAGTTATGGCAATATTTCTTTTCTAAGTTTAAAACCTCTGTCCTTGTGCGAACTGTATATATTTTAGTGTGATTGGATGATTGATTACTCAAATGCTTCCTGGGATAATTAATTGCATAACTGGATGGATAACCAGTTGTTTGGATTACCATCTAGTCGGCATACCACCCAGGTTTGCTTGGTGCTGAGGTCCATTGCCAAAATGTTCTTTTTTTTTTTTTGGCAAACTACCAGGATGGGCCTGGATGCTTAGTTTGTAATTCAAATGATGGATTATAATAACTGACTTGTTGGATGGGTGCAGGGATGACTGGCTGTATATTTTGCTGGCTGGTGAATTTGGTGACTGGACAGCTGATGATTGCCAGGCTTTTTTTTTTATCATTAATAGCTTTGCTGGCTAATGATCACTCTGCAGTTGACCATGGTAAAAAGCAGCAGACCCTCGGTGGAAGCCCAGAGGAACAAACCCGAAAAAACAGGGCTCGGGTGTGATATGACATCAAAAGAGGTGATTAATGCAGTTTAAAAAAAAATAATGTAATTACTCTTGTCCCAGTCAGCTTTTGTTCTGCCCTGTTACGTGACTTAGCCGCCTCTTTCTTTTCCCCAAAAGGCGTGTTTGACACCTCTGAGGCTTTCACTTTCCTTTGAGATATTATCTATGTTCAGTCATTAGACAGGGATTTCCCTGTCGGCATGGTTCACAGACACTGATGGTATATTTTAGTTCCAAGCCAGCCTTGCTGCTGATGAATCATACAAAGATTTCCAATAGCTTCCTGAAATATTAAGATAGAAGCTATTCAGAGCCAACATCGGTAGACTTCTGTGAAGCATGCTAAAGATGAATGCATGTCCTAGAGCAGTCAAATGATTTAATGGTATGACGTACAGCTCCATTCCTTATGATAGCGCTGTTATCATTGGCCTGTATGCTTATTTTAGTCAATGACACTTCAGCAAAGTTGCAGAATATGACAATGAAAACATACCGTGCTAACAAAGAGTTGTCTGTTAATAGACAATGAAAGTCTAATCGAATGGAGGTTGATTGGGAGTTCTGAAGTAAAAGGAAATAGACTGTGGCTTGAGATGGCTGACTGATGTCTAAATCCCACCCACCATTATCACTGGGGTGATAGGAGTTTTCCTCCTGGCCACCATGGGGCAGAAACAACTAGCGTTCCTACCTGTAAGCTACACTTGTATTGTCTTGATTGAAATGGACTATTTGGTTGAAGAAGACCCACACGGTGCTGGATGTGCAAGTTAACCAAGCTTTGCTACAGTAGTTAATAAATAATTATATTAGAAACCTTACAAAGATTGATTCCCCTTTTCGACCAAAGTAAACCAATAGCTGGTTCTGGGCTGGTGCTAGTGCTGGGTCAAACTTGGTTCAACCAAAGCCTGAGAGCCACTGTCGAGTCACACCATTCGGTCACTGTATACGTCGCCAATTTCCTAAGCATTGTTTACAAGTGTTGCTGCTGGCTTTGCATGCTTACACTGGCATCCGAAAATGACTGGTCCTCAGACATGCGATGCCTCGATAAGTAAAACTAGTTCAAATATATATATATTTTTTTATTCTCCCATGGATAAGTCTGAACATGCAACACTAGCTCTGTGTCTTTTAAAAATGGCAGTCATAAGTGGTTTTGACAAAAACAAAGCACACAGGTTTGAACCCAAAAGCACGACTCAAAACAGTTCAGTGGTTAAACTTCAGGAGGAGAAGGCATGTTTCTGTGTCTTTCTCTGCCACACAGGGATTCTCAATTCATCCTTGCTCTCAAAGTGGAAACTGGCAGACTGTGGACAAGAAGGGTAAGTTCTTTTTTTCTTGCTGGCATATATTGAAAGGATATGCCCCTAAGAGACTCACCCAGCTGTTTCATAAGAAAAGCTAGTTTAAAAGGCGACAACCTCACACTACACAAAGTAATAGAGGTGTCTTCTTTCTTCTGGCACCTGAAGAACTTTCTGTTGGCATTCAGTCCATCCAAAGACACATAGCACATTCTGAAAGGATACCAGTGTTTTCAAGTCTAGATACATGTGTTATGCATGTACAATGAGTGTGAATAAAATTGTAAGAAGCTGGTATGTTGTCAGCTAGGCTGGTCATACATCTCTGCTGCCATTTGGATCCCTGTTCTTCATTTTCATGTCACATTTTTCATTCAGGCAGCCACCTTTGTCTAGTGTGTACAACCCAAGCCAAGTTGAGCTAGCCAAGAAGACCTTATATAGTCACCAGTCACCATCCTCTTAGACCATTTTTATCAACTACGAAGGAGCGAGAAGTATAGGGAGGAGGTCGTGGGATGGATGGTTTTGTTAAAACAACCTGACTTTGATTCAGGAGAGCACTTTTCATGTGGGAACCAGAAGTCAACTGCAGGTTGTTTAAACTCACTACCGTAGCTATGTTACGTTATGTGCATAAATAACGTAAAATGGTAAAAGGACTTGCATTTCTATAGCACTTTTCCAGTCTACTGCCAGTTGCTCATCAGGAGCAATTTGGGGTTCAGTATCTTGCTCAAGGACACTTCGACATGCAGTCTGATTCAAGCCAGCGACTTTCCGATCACTGGGCGAACCGCTGTATCTCCTAAGACTATGATAAATGTCTTATTACATGTTGGTTTTCTTTTTGTAGCCCTTCTATTGCATTTAAAAAAAATAAAAAATAAAAAAGTCATATCACAAGTGTAGTGTTTCGTTAATGTAAAAATAATTTGAAAAACAAAAAAAACGAAACAAAATGGAGAATTAATTACGTGCCAATACCGGTTGAGTGGGGTCATGGTGATTTATGTAGCCCACTCTGTCAAATTAGCTGGTGTGTCCAATCACTAAACATAATTCCAATAAAAGGGGTCTAGTAAAAAGGTTTCCATGTGGGAGTATCTTTTGTATTCTTGCTACAAGCTCCTCTGGCAAAGCTTCCTCACTGTAGAGCAGCATAATGGTGGACCAGATACATTTTCACGTCACGCAAGGACAAAGAGGAGAAACTGTTCATAATCAAACATGGACCGTGAGAAAGTAAATGTTTGCAAGAACGTGACATTTCCTTAAAGCTTTAAGGAAACTGTGGTAAAGGTTAACAGTACACATGTGTTAACATGAATGTGATCACACTGAGCACATGCTATACAGCAACACACCCACAGAATATTCGAACAGGCAAACTCATGCATTGACCTTTTTTCTTGAGTCCCATCCACGACTTGTCTCCAACAAACACAGCTTTAATGAGAGTGCCTCGTAAGCACGCATTAAATGTCATTGACTGGCCATCAGGCAGCACTGAAATAATAGATTTATTTATTTTTTTCTTTCTGGCAGGGATGGCAAGGTTGTTATCACCTCCCATTGAACCACCACTCACTGCACCTGCTAATATTAGAGTACAGGACCCTTGTGTGATAGTTATGTGTCTGAACCTGGCCTTGTTCGAGGCAGCGCCAGTAGGAGTTGAACTACAATCTCCTGGGAGCAGCCTCAGCTGGTCTTTAATGACCTTTTCCAGCTGATCTGGTTTAGCAAGCTTCTGCTTCACGCTGCCATGTCGAATTCTGATCAAGAGTGGTGCCTCAGTGACGGTCTCTGCTCTCAATCAAGCCATATCAATGCACGACAGTAATTGTTTATAAATAGGATTTCAGGTAATGAATGAATGAGTTAACTTCTCTCTTGGAGTTCCGATATAAAAGTCAGAATTTGGAGAGAAAAGTCAGAATGGCTTAAACAGAGAGCATACAGATACAGATCGATATCTGTATTTATCAGACATCAACCTATGGGGGATTTTACCCCTCATGTGAGACTGTGCTTGTGGAAGAACGGTGTCCAAACCCCGAGAAAAGTCTTTGAAACTGTTCTGCAGGCTCGTGGAGGACCAACACCTTCATTAAACACTCCTCCTCCTCCTGCCCATCCTTCTAAATCTGCTCCCACTCTTTCTCTTCTTCATCTCCTATGCCTGCCGTCTCAAGGTGCTTTAAAGTACAAACTTGTGCTTTTGGTTTGGTATTATAATCCTGTGTGTACTGTGTGTTGGTTCACAGTGGCTGCATGTGTTTTTTTCTTACTGTAAATGGTTAAACAGCAGTCGAGGATAGGCACATGAATCTTTCATATTGGTTGACATGCATGGCATTCTTTGTTTTTCTACGGTGAAGTGAAATTGGATTTAATGTGGACAATAAAGATGCATTTTTATTAGTTTTTTAGAGTTGGGTTTTGTACTTTTCTGTAATTCTGCGTGCACAGCAGATTAACTTTAAGAGTACTGTACAAGAAGGTAACCGGCCCTTTTATCTCTGGTTAACTTAACTTCTATGACAAGGCCATCTAATGTTTGGCCCTTCTGGGAAATGTGCAGCCTACAATTCTCTCTTGTGGCTCTCCAGATGGCCTAAGTGTCATTATCTTTTCTCAATGTCATTTTAATCCTCTGGGATCATGACTCTAACAAAAACTAACAGCGAGTAATATCAACAGTGTTGAAGGTCTTGGTAGTATCAGACTTGCAATAAAACCTGATGTGGTAGCAGAATGCTAGGGCTGGTGATGCGGCTCCTGTAATGAATTTTTTTTATGGAAATTCAAGGTTGTTTGGGCAATGAAATGGCGTTATTAGGCAATGGCATGAAAATGCGCTTATGAAATTTGCCTTTTCACATGAGAAAATCACAATTTCACGTGTTTGACTATTTTTACATAAACTCAAACTTTAACATGTGAAAACAAAACAATGTCTTGCCCGTTCTGACTCCCAGTGTGTCAAATACAGCAGGCTGCTCAGTTTGACAGTGTAGTTACCCCGCTAGCGTTGCTGCTTGAAGTGCCTTTCTATTGCAGTAGTTTAAAGAGCACGGAAAATCCAGGGTCAGGGTGGTTGGATGGGTCATACACTGGACTGTCCCGAAGACTGGAGTTCACATCCTGCCTGTCACCAGGAGTCAAGAGTAATTTGTTTTTAAATGTTTAAGTTGATGTGTGTAAATAACTTAATTTAATCACGTAAGTGACTTAAGTTACCCAGTTGAAGTTATCTCAGTCATGAGAGAGTTATTTAAATCCAAAATATGATTCTTTCCAAACCCTAACCGAGTACGTTTGGAGTCAGAACCTAACCTAGTGTTTATACTTGCCAAAACATAACCAAACCCCGACTGTCTGACAACGTCAAACAGTGCAAAAGTCATAAAATGTCATAATATGTGAACTATGCGTCAGCAAACTTCTGACTGAACGTTGCATATCATGTATTGTTGCTACCTTGATCGCAGAGGCCTTCACATGCAACTGGATAAACTTATTGGGGTTATGACTATTTTTTCACAATTCTGACTTTTCTCTCAGAATTCGGACTTTAGTGCCATAATTCTGACTTTTTTCTCTCAGAATTGAATTAAAATAAAGTCAGAGAAGTCAGCAGACAAGTCTGAGTTTAAAGGCAGAATCCCCATCCCCTTAGGCATCATGTAACTTACAGCTGTATGACTTCCAAATGATATTCTATGAATACAGCTTGTACTGTATCTTCTTACATTTACAATAACACATATTGTAGTTTAACTGAAAATATCTACCTTAAAATGCTAACTCTGCATTAGGTGAATACATCTGGTGAGTTCTCCAGCCCATTTTTAATCCTCTGGCTACAAAGTTACTGAAAGCATACTGAGGTTTTTTACCCTTAATGAGGTCCTGGAGAGCGCTGGTCCATTATTTTGCCTGAAAAGCTAATGCGGCTGGTGAAAAATGTCAATTCATCCACCTCCGGATGCCTCCTTTGACCCACTACTACAGGCTGCAGCAAAACCAGATCCAACAAAAAGAAAGGGGGGGCACTGCAGTAAAGTGTGACACATTATTTGGCAAGGCATTTAATGTAATGTGTAAAGTGAATTTGTTGCCTGTGAGCTGAATATTGGGTCGTAATGCCACTGCATTTTTCCAAGCTGTTTGTAGTTGGGCCCCAACAGCAGTGCATCTTCGCCTTTTTGAAAAGCAGTGAATTGGTCTCCAGGTAGTTTTGAGGCAGCCCAGATCTTATGCACAAGCAATAAATGGCCAGGGGAGAGGAGTATAGTATAGTGTTTTTAGCCCGCTTGATCTATTAGATAATCAAATAATTTTTTTTAACTAGTAAGGTTAGCCTGTCGGCTAGCCTAACTGGCTTCCTTAAAAGCTCTGCTTATACACATAACAGTAGAACCAGTCATCTGTCCTGTCCCTCATTTGTGTTTTAAATTCCATATCCAACAATAAGTTCAGAGCTTTACTGCTCACTTTCACTCTAAATTTTGGCAGAGTGTAAAAACGAGCCATAGCAACCGAAAGTTAGCCCGTGGCTAGCTAACGTCTTCTGTGTTTGCCTATCCATCTAAAAGCCAGAAAGCACAATATAGGCTACAAAATAAACAGTAAACTAATAACAACAGAGGAAAAGCGTACTATGAAAGATTAGGTATTTTAGTTAAGTAACCGAGATAAACACGTATGATGTAGATAAACAGATAACTTTTAAAGATGTTAGCTAGCCACATGCTAACATTTGGTCGGTCCATGGAAGAGTTGCACCGGAAGCAAAAGGGATGTTTGAAAAGCAGACAAACGTCACACTACAATGTGCAAGTGGAGACTTACAGCTTTGCGAATTGAGGAGGTGTTTCCTTAATCATCTTATAATTAAAGTCATGCAGCATTACAGCAGACAGTCAGTACCACTGGCTTTTTCACTGACACAGTCCAGAATTGCCTGGAAAATCACTGTTCAGTCTCTACTGTTTCCCAAATGCAGACCGGTGAAGTGGGAGGGGGGGAGCCATTTCACAGAAAGTTTCATCAGCATTTCTGATTATCAGTCCACCCAGGAATCACCAGATGTTCAACCCAGCACCAGACATCATTAACTTAATACCAGGCATTTAGCATGAGTCATGGAAAAAAAAGAAGCATAAATCAATAGAGGGGAGAGGGATCTGGGTTGCCGGCTGTGTCTCACTTACACAGATTAGACGGATGTCCAGCATATGTCGTAACATTAGGAAAAGAGAACAGAGATTTAAAGAAATCTCGGAACAGTACATATTTTTTTTTGTTAAATTTCTCAGAAACTGTTCAATGGATTGCCATGAAAGTATCTCCAAACGTTCATAGTCCCCCAGGTGATCACTGACTGTAAGGATATAAGCTGAAACATTTACTAAATTAATAGCAGAATATGAATAAATAGCATTATGATGTCTATTGCGTTGTGTTGCAGAGAAATCTACCGAAGTTAGCATGTTAACCAGCTCGGCCCAGCTCCATTGTTCCTGTGCTATGACATTTGATAGGCTACAATGTTTTAGGTCTTTAGAGGATCAGTGGTTGTTTAAAAGATGCCACCAGAAGATCAGATTTGTCACAAAGTGAAATACATCCAAATATAGTAGATGAATTGACATTAAATTTTGGCACAAACATTCATAGTTCCCAGAAAGCAATCCTTGTCTCCTCTGAGATGCACTTAAGAAATTGGTCTTTTAATTAAAGTTGATTGATAACCCACATAAAATCTGAAGTGTGACAGCACCAGGGGGGAAGCATAAGGTTGCTCCTCCTCAATTTTTGAGAGGCAAGGGGGAGATCAAAATATCAGCAAGTAATTGTAAGAAAAAAACAACCAAAACTCAGGTTTACTCATTAAACTGTTCTTCTCTCTTCTTATGACTAAATGAATTAATGAAATTCTGATTGAAATGCGTGAACAGCAACACCCGCAGGCTTATAGGGCAAGCAAGACGGCAAAGGGCAGTCAGTGTTGGGCAGAGGGGGATCAGCTCCTTTTGTTCTCTTTTCATTTCTTTGTCGTTCTTTTCCTGCAAAGCCAGAACATGATCACGACATCGCGTTTTTTTCAGTAATACGTTCTAAAACTCCAACTCCAAACTGTAACAACACAACATACAACATGAAAATGGCATGGTAAAATGACCAATATTAATGTAAGAATCATACATCAACTACAGTGTACCACAGTACAAGAAGCTTGGTATGCTACATGTAAGCATGAGATTAGCTAGTCTTAAAATAGGAAATTAGCTTAAATATGTCACTCAGAGACATTTTATGTCATCTACTAATAAAACAAACAATTCACCATGAACTCTTAAAATGTGTCGTTCGCCACATTAAGATACTACTTATGAAGACATTTACGTACAGACAACACGTCTAACAAAACACAGAATGAGGGATGAAACAGGATTGTGGGAACATCCATACACTGCTGTTACTTCACCATACAGCCACTAGTACAGTGCTTCCTGTCTATTAGCTGCACTACTATTAACAGCCACTAGGTGGCTTTAAACAACCAGAACATGGTGAATGGCACAGGGCGCAGGAAACATTCTGGGTAGAAGGAGCACAAGCAGCCACACTGGTCATGAACCTGCATGTATTATCGCCATTGAGGGTGAGTGATAACCCTCAACCCTCAAAGTACCCATGTTTTCTCTTGCTATAATCTTGTGCAGCATAATACAACAGCGCTGCAATAAGTCCTATTGATAACTATCTCCAAGGGGGTCACTTTGCATTGAAAAGTGGTGGGCAGTGGCGGACTCAGGATGTTTGAGGGGCAGGGGTGAAACCAAACTAGGAAGGGCACCAGCTGTACACAGTGTGGAACCAGTGCACAGAGAGTCACGGTTTTTATTACATTGAGGAGTGGTCGCTCTGTGCACCCTTGAGGACACTTTATCATGCAACGTAAGGCAGAGAGAGAGGCACAACAATGTCGAGAGCACGCATAACACTCATGCATCACCGCAAAATCTGGCAAATAAAGATAATGATCTTTACAGGCTTGCAAACCTTAGGGTAGATAAGGCAGCCTACCGGTATTCTGATGTTACAGTTTAGACTGATAACATCTATTGTCTAATAAAGAAATATAGTTTTCATGCGCATACAATAGGCTGTTTCTTCGCCTTAGTTTAAAGTGTACTGTATTAGTTTTGCACTAGAATCAGCAGCAGCCAGTTGCAACAGCAGATGCTGACCGAAAGCAAAACCTTCTCACGGTTAGTTGACCTATTTCAGAACATCTCTGACTAATAATGCTTTTAAAAAGTGGTTTGGACATGTCAAGTCACAGCTATACCCCCCCCCAAGATTTAAATGATCCTCTTAGGTCGTCTTTTAATGCCTCTGCTTTACTTGTTTGATGCACAATTTCGACACACATACGTCAAACATTCATATATATTCAGCGATCTGAATTGAGATGCAAGACAGTTATACAGTCCTATCAATATTTGATATCATATAAACATGTGTTTATGGACGAGTAGTTTCAGCTTTCCGGTCAAGAATCCTCATGCCATTTATTGCCCCTCCTTCCTGTGATAAACTTGACAGCACAGGAAGAGGCCCATATCTTCTGCAACACTTTTTTCCCTGTCATGGTTGAAATCGTTCAGTGGGCAGAGACATTGTCATTGTAATTCTCTACGATGTGCTCTGTTTGATGCCTTTGCTTCGCCCCTAGGTTGCTTTCAGATGTATTTTGGGTCAACTCTGGACATACGGTCCAGTTGTATGTGTCAGTTTTAATGATGAGGTATTCCCATCATTCTGTCCAGCGCAATCGGAACATTACTTATGAACTATTACATAGTAATACTGATAATAATAATAATAATAATAATAATAATATTGATAATACATTTGATTTATAAGTGCCTTTCAAGTCACCCCAAGGACACTTGACAAAGGAACACCCCACTGTTTTTACACATGCAGATCAAATCACTTGTGCTGCGGGGTATAACAACATCTGTGGAAACAGCTGTATTATGATGTCAGATGTCAGTATTTCATTTTTTTAGACTACACATTTTTAAGGGAAAGCCTAAATCCGTTGTTTGAAAGTCCCGTAATTTTCTTTTTTTTTTCTAAAGTTACGGGTTGAGGTTGAAGGTTGTCTTTGTGTATCCTTTCGGCTCTCTTCACCAATGTCACTGATCACCACATAGTTTGACAGTTTGCTCCAAGTTGTTGGAGCCCTGAGGGACCTGCAGACTGGACGCAGTTGGATAGATCTACAACCAATCAAAGCAGCGTGACGTGGGATTGTTAAAATCTGGATCATGCCGCACCTCTCTCAGTCATCGTATCAAACCCACACAATTTTAGGTGGTTGTTTTTGCCCCGTCACAAAGCAGGCTGTCATTTGGCAGATAACATGACACCATTGCGTGTCGGTATACATTACTGCAATTTGTGTAGGGGCTTTTTTCAGTTTCACTCACCTCCAGAGAAGCTGAATAAAATACTTTGCTGAGAATGAGTAATGGGTGCGAGGTTAAATGTCACTCACATGACGACAGTCCTCCACAGAGCTCCTGTCCTTGTCTGACAAAGACTAAAGTTACTTCCATTGTCTTTCATTGTTTGTTCGTTCCTCATATTTGTCCTCAATAATGACTCTCCCTTTGATATCTTTGTTTAAGTACTGTCTGTCTTATTGACAGTAAACTAATTTCATTTTTTATTTTTTATTTTTTTATGTAAACACAACATAATGGATTCTGACTGACAAGCTACTAATAGTAAGATGCCGAAGTCGTTCTAGTTTGTGGGGTGATATTATCAAACTATATTATAAAGAAAATTACAGCAGGAGATGCCTCCCCAGGATGTGTTGGCATCTTTGTTCACAGAGGGCAACTTCATGTCTCTGTAACTTCTCAGCGCTCGCTCTCAGTGAGGAATAATTTTCTCTTTGTCCTCTTCTTTGCCGTCCTCTGCAAACCCTCCCCGCATGGGTTTTTTTCTCAAAGCTGGTGTGAGGTCGTTGACTCTGAGACGCTGGATCAATTTTGCCCCCTACTGACGAATTCAAAACATGCCCATGTCCTGCTCTTACTGGGTTTTTATCAGCCACGGCCCTGCCTTAACTACAAAATCGATGATGTTTCTGCATTTTGAATTCAGCCAAAAGTTCAGAGGTTTTTTTTTTTGCCTGGTTTATAGATAAGTTCTTTGTGATCGCAGTCAATAAATGTCCTCGAGGGTCATTCGGTGTTTCGCCAGCGTGTGACTTTGAGATGAAGGGCGGAATCTCAGAATGCATCCTAGTCATGTTTCGGTACACCTCGCCCATGAGGACAACCGAGGCTAATAACTTACACGGACAAGTGTCAGTCAAAAACAGCATTTATTTGCTGCACTCACCTTTAAAGTCAGGAGCATCAGCATATTTCTACAGCTGTTCATATATAGTGTCTTGACCTTTTGCACTCGCAAGGGTTACACATAAACCGGCAATGTTTCCGCTCCAATGTGTCCTTGATGTTGACTTTGACAGTGTAGGAATGATAACGTCTTGGTGTCGGCGGTTTGTTCAGCTCAGCCATGAAGACACTTAGTGCGGCACTGGATCCAGGAAGAGCCCGACAACAGTGATACATCATGCGCTAACAACTAGGACAAAGGAGATGACCCTGCCACAACCATGTCCTAACAATGATCTATGTTCTCCTCTGGCTTTGACAGTAGTCATGATCAAGGAGTGAAAGGGTCTATATGCAGCCTTAAGTTACCGGCTGCACCTGGAGAACAAGGGATTAGAGGTGGCTCAGGCAACATATTGTCCACTGAGCTGTAAGAAAAATGGTTCGGGTTATACTTGTGTAGTGGCTTTCTGACTGGGTCAGTATTTCTGTTTTATTGTAATGGGACCCACAGCGTCACCAAACAAAGTATAAATGTTATTATGGTACAAGTGATTAAGAGGCATAGATGTGCCTAAAAACCCTGGAGACAACAGCATGAACCTAATGTGGAAATATCAGCTTGGATTAACTTGAAGTGACTAAATGATTGGGGAGACATTTAAATAGAAAAACAAATTGTGCTGTTTTAGAAGTGGAGAGAATACTGCCTAAAATAAACTTTATGTGTGTATTTCAGCTCAGAGTCCTGTTCTGGCAGTATATGCGACTTACATACGCCACATTTGCAAATATCAACATAAAATATCAGTGACTGAAGTTTCATGGTTTGTCAAGTTTGTTTCTTTTGTGTAGAAAACTACACTTTGGTAACACAACATATACAATAATAACAATAATACAACATATTTACAGTTTTACTCCTTTTGAATATCACAAAGGTTGTTACAGAAGGGCAAAATGTCCCATTCCACTTCCTGCTCACCTGTGTTCCTGTTACAGGTCTCAGACTGAGAACCCATGAGCAGATAAGATTCCTGTAAAACAGGAGAAAGAATGAGACAGGCGACGATGCTTCTGTGTAATACCGCTTCGCTCCGCAGAATCTTTATTTGCCAATCAACAGAATATTTCATCTTTTCTCTTTTCAGTCTCTTGTATTTCATATTAAACTATTACTTTATCAAGACAAAATCCACAATCTCAAAAGGAAATCAAATACTTAGGCCATTAAAATGATACTGCATTAATGAATTCTCATTCAGCCCTTTAACTGAACTAGTGTTTCCAGTCAGTTCACAATCACCTAACAGAAAACATTACTCTGAAATGTAGCATTTCTTGGTTTTCATATGTTCCCTTATTTAACCTCACTCTTTGTGCAAAATAAAGAAAACACCATAGCACATTGCTACTAACGACAGTTCTGTAAAATGCGTGAGCTGACGGCTTTCAAGATTCAACTTTTCAAAGTGCTTATAACTTTCAAGAATATATACAACTGTAAAAGCAATAATACATTCATCTAGAACAAGCTGTTATATTAACACAAATAGTATTTTAAACCAAAAAGGAAACATGCTGGAGCCACAAACTGAGACATGCTCTGATCTTACTTTGTTTTCAACGAACAGTTTACAGCGGGCGCCATTTTAGGTCAGCCGCGACACAAAGGAAAACAGTATTTTCTCTTTTCGTTCACAAACCATACAAACGTACTAATTTCCTCCTACCAAATTTGATCATCAGTAAGTTAACATGTTAAACAACAAGTAGGTATCATTATACAAGTTTAACAGCATCACAAACCTGTAAAACAGGAGAAAGAATGAGACAGGCGACGATGCTTCTGTGTAATACCGCTTCGCTCCGCAGAATGAGGAAGTAACGAGAGTCTGCGCGTCAAGAGAGTCCATGGGGGAGAAGCAAAGTGCCACACTGCCTCCTGCTGGCAGCACTGAGATGCTGTATTATAAAGAAACCCTGTGCTCTTACCAGGAAACAATAATTCACCCATTATGGCTTATATTACCACATTTCTCTCATAGAAGAAGTACTCCAAACATAAAAACATAACCAAATTACATTAAATGTGACCATACATTTAGTGTGTGTCACATTCCCGGTGTTCTGTTTCACCCGTCTTCCTGGCGCTCCTCCACAGCCTGATTTCCCCCATCAGTCTCATTGGCACTGCCCTGTTCCCAGTGTCTCTCCTCATTAGTTTAAGTTTGTATTTAAGCCTGTGTCGTTCCCTCACTCTTCGTTGGTTCGCCTGTCCCCGGTCCTGGGCTCTACTCTTGCCTACCTGTGGCTTCCTGTGCTCCTGGTTGTCTCCCTGGTTTGTTTAGTTGTTCCCTTGCTGATATCTGTTTTGTTGCCTGTGTTTTGACTGCATTTCCTGTAATGGACTTTAGTCTGCCTGCCTTTTGTATTTTGTATTTTTGGACTATCAGCTTTCATCCAAGCTTCCTTTTGTTTTCTATCCGCCTGCCTCCGGATCCTAATTCGGGTCCTCACCGTTTTGTAACTGTGACAAAAAGTGGTTCTTACATGTCTGCTGACCGATGAAATGAGTGACAAAAAGATATATGAATGTCTGCTGTAAAAACCTTTGACTGTAATATCAAATATATAAATGAAACACACATTTTGAACCTGGCTTCATCCAATGCTCAGATTTCTGTGTAGGATATGTATGCAAATAAGCACGTATTTAACTAGATAATACATATTTTAAAATAACATTTCAGAAAACTTCTAGTACAGAACTAATTGTCTAGCCCAGATGTAAAAATGATATAGAAATGAGCATATCAGGCAGGCACTAAAGCAGCTGCTAGAATAGCTACCTCAGTGATAATGTCCATAGAATGATGTATGCCTCACAGTGAGAGCAGTGCAGGTATCAGCAAATAATACTGAGCTGTTACATTCTTTACCAGCACGTAAGGGAAGCAAGCTTTGCAAAAGACACATAATGGATTGGTTGCATGTGGAGCAAATACCTCTGACTGAGCTAAAATAATGCGGGGTCATGAGGTCGTGCTCGAGGGCAAAGAGTCGATCACAACGGCTTGATTTCTGTCACGCCTAACCAAGAATGAAGAGACTGAGGGACTGTATATACACTCTCCTTTCGGACAAATGATCTGACCAGAGATGTGCAAGTAAGCTTTTTTGAACAGGGTGAACTGTGAAAGCTTCTTTGACTTAAGCCCTTTAACAGAGTGTGTAGAGACAGTGTTGCTGAAGCCCTTAACAAAGACATATTCACTTTTTACACTTCAGGAGTCTTTTAAATAAGTTTTTCCTTCTGGCTAATCATTTATTTGAACCATTTAAATTGCAGTAGACAACTACCCTTTAGGAACCTTTTTTCTTTTTTTTTTCTTTTTTACTTCTGGATTATAGACCTCCTAAAATGACACACAAGCCTGAAAGAGAAAAAGTTGTTAAAAACCAGAATTACAGAAAGTACTTATGTAGCTTATCATCTTAAGCCCCTCCGGAGCCCTTTGTCCGGGCGAGAAATATCTGAAGGTGATGTAAAATTTGCCCGCAGTGCTGAGGTGGTGGTAATAATAGGAATTTTCAAAAATTCCATACAGCAAAGGATAATAGTGGTACTGCGGGAGATAACACTGATTTTACTCCCTACATGCTTATTCAATAGTTCTTATTGGATCTTTTTTGTCTTAGGGGGTTGGTGCCACTAGTGGTTTTCCTAATTGACCCTTCCACTCTGGCAGGCTCCGCCATCAATAACATCATCCCACTGCTCGCCCCCATCCTCCTCAGCTACTCATCTGCCCCCTTTGACTGTCAGACGGACATACGAGTTGCCTCTCACCCACCTCTCGGCGAGATTGACGGGCTGACACACCATCTCTAAGGTCAGCCAGGCTAATTGGTTTGCACACGTCTTAGATGGGCCATTAGGCCTCACCACTGCTAAACTAAAAACATTCTTTTTCCCCCTCTCTCTCTTTCTCTCTCTCTCTGTGGGGGGCTGATGGAGGCAGTGATAGTGGTCCACTGAGAAGTAATAACGTCCAGTGCAATCTGTGGATATGTCGCAATCGAAAAATGATTGGCTGTTTAATCTTTTGGTCCCTTTTTTTTTCCCCC
Organism: Diplodus puntazzo; assembly: GCA_963678695.2. Lineage (NCBI taxonomy): Eukaryota > Metazoa > Chordata > Actinopteri > Spariformes > Sparidae > Diplodus > Diplodus puntazzo. The sequence goes on from OZ023164.1 coordinate 21,922,203, forward strand.
CCTTATTTCCTGGTCTAACAGAAGATATAGTGTCATGGACCGGGGGTGGGTGGGTGTGAGTGGCTGTGAATTAAAGTAGAGTTGGATTTATACTTGATGTCAGGGTAAATTCTGCTGCATAGCCAGTGTTGTATAAAATACCCAAAGTTGTACTAAGTAAAAATATAGATATTGTGTTAAAATATTACTATGGTAAAAGTGAAAGTCACCCATATGAATAAAAGAACTTAAAGTATCTGATATGACATGAACGTAAGTATTAAAAGTAGTTTTCTGACAATAGATGTGGTAAGTATCAATAGTACAAGTAAAAGTAAATTAAACATTTACATTCATTTCTAGATTGTATACTTAGTGGTGACTTGTCATTGGCTTTATCAGGGTTGGCATTATTGGAGATTAAGATTTTGGATGTGCTTACTTTGAATTTTTTCAAGATTGGTGTGTCTAATCTGTTGGTTTGTTAGCAACCGCTCTGATCAGGCGAACCCCCAGGTCCGTGGCCTGCTCATATTTTTTGGTAAACTGAATGTAACAGTTTGCAGCTACCATGAATGCAAGAATTGTTGACTCCCACTGGAGTAAATACACTTAAGTGTGTCTAGGTATTACAAAATGGGAGAGGTCAATGTTCCACATCACGTAATCAAAACACCAGAGCTCATTTTTTATGGAAATTCATTACAAATCCAGTCGTGGGTGATGTTGTATAACCCAATGAAGGCTCTTAGTCAGAATCACAGCCTCTGACTGGCCGACAAATGCAGCGCAAAGGATCATGGAGCAGTGGACAGCTAACAATCATGCTAACCACAACAATAATAACTTTTCAGCACAGAAGATGGATAATCAAACACGATGTTCAGCGTTGAATTTATTATTATGGATTTACTATTTTACTTAACTAAGTCTCCAAAAAGACAGTGCGGTACAAGGCTGGATTACAAAACTCCTGAAGAGTTGGGCTTACAATGGAGGCCTCATTAGCTCAACAGTATGGGCAAGAAAAACATTTAGCTTTACAGAAATGTTGGGCGGTAATGCCTTACTTGACATAGTACATGTGATAATTTCACAGAAATCTTTTTTAGTTACGTGTTAATATTTATTCTTTTCTTTGCTAAAATGAATACATTGTTGTGACAGGTTACAGTTACAACACGCTAACCCCAACACTGGGGGTTGGGGATGGATGTGTAAGTGGTTCTATTCAACAACGGAACTTTGAACTTGTGAAGTACAGGGTTTCTGCTATCAACAAGTCAAATTTAAGACTTTTTAAGACCTTTTTAAAAACCATTTTGAACTAAATTTAAGACCTACACGAAGTACGATAAAGTAAGGAAAAACGCAGTCCAGGAATTACTTTCAAAAATAACCAAATGTATTGCCATTCACAGAGTGAATGGGGTGTCAGGATCATTCTAGTTTTTAAATTTCATCAGTTTTCATTTTAATTTAGTTTTTCAGTTTATTTTTTTATTATTTGAGTTTAGTTTTAATTAGTTTAACAAGTGATTAAGTAGTTTTAGTTTAGTTTTTATCTGGGAATTTAATTTAATTAACTGTAATAACCCTTTGTGTGTGTGTGTGTGTGTGTGTGTGTGTGTGTGTGTGTGTGTGTGTATGTCTGTGTGTGTGTATGTGTGTGTGTGTGTGTGTGTGAGAGAGAGAAGTTCCACTCAGTTTTTTCAACAGTGGAAGACGAGAGGCTGCAGGAAAGGAAAGGACAGGAGGGGCTGTCACATACCTCCCCTCACATCAATCTGGAGGAGAGGGGTACAACTTTTTACATCCAAATCTGTTGCCAAAATGTTTAGCAACGGTGTTCAAAATCCAAAGCACCAATGCTTTCAGCATCGGAGTTGAGCCGAAGATGGTTTGAATGTCGCTTGACTGCAAGACAGCAGAGGCGGTGCAGAGTTCTGGTTGAGCAGAACTGGATTAACTTGGACCGGGAACTGGTGACAAAGGTGTACAGAAGTGTGTGATAGCGTGACTTTGCTGGAGACTTTTAGAAGACAACCAATGTTTTTCGATTTTGTGTGCGACACCAGCGCTTTCACACCGAGTGTGCCCAGGTTGAGGTAAATGAACGTACGGATTTAAGACCTAACTAAATGTAATTTAAGACCTATATGCAAAATATGGACGTATTTAACACTTTTTAACGCCTAAAATTGAGATTGTCAAATTTTAGACTTTTTAAGACCCCATGGAAACCCTGAAAGTATGAACGTGGTTATTTTGTGAGTACATAAAATCAGGAAATCAAACTACAAAAAGAAGAACCGAGCTGTATTAATACTAGAATGTTCCTTGAGGTAAGTTTTGGACTGGAAAAATAGTCAGACGAGACACCGGCATACAAAACATGAAGACTACTACTCAGGCATTCCCTCTGGCAAACACAGCAAGCCCCGGTGATGGCTATTATCTTTGACAGGCTGCCGCTGACCAATGGTGCCCTATCATCGGCTGTTTGAGTCCTGCCTGGTGGCCAAAAAGAAACACCTCTCTCTGAGTGGTGTTGGCTGAAGACTGAACGGCACTTCAACCCAATCTGTTGCCCTACAGAGCAGATAAATCGAGCGGGTCGGATACTGTTGCTGCCCTCACGTTCGACTTGTACAACAGCAAGTCTGCTAATTGATTAATCTGACAAGCTAACAATGGATCCTGGCTGTAACAGTTAAATTTGACAAATCCCAAGGCCTTTGTCAATGCATTTCCGTGGCATTTCCAACGTAATAAGTTAATAGTTTTACGAGGGTATGCCGCGGATGTATTCAGGTGCACTGGGGTATTTTCACTTCACTCTGTTCCGTATGAAAGACTAATAACCGTGCACTCCACCACCCCCGCCTCGCCTCCCCCTGGTCATCCACCTCAGCCCGTTAGGGAGCTGCAGCCTGTAATTGGGTGTGGAGCCTGAGAGGCCATGTAGTGGACGGCTCAGCAGAGACTGCAAGAGTCAATTACCAGAGCTGACAGTGCCGTGAAGAGAAAGGTACACCAGACACACTGTAGTGATCACTCTGAGCAGGATAAAGGAGACAGAGGGGTGTGTGCTAATGTGAGACCAACATGCTACATTTCTTACCTCACTGTAAAAGTGACAGCTGTGGCATATGTCTTACTCGTGTGCAGGGGGGCTGGACAGAAGGCACAAAGAAGGAATAGTTGGTGATATATGGTCATGTCTGTCCCTGAATCCAGTAAGTTGATTCTGTTTACTTATTGTCTGATCTGATTGCTCGTTTTTGCTTTGCAAATGTTTTTTTCTAAGGGCACAAAAGTGTTTTTTGGGCATTCCAAAGGAGACAAAAGGTAAATATTTCATCGAATTAAAATCCATCTCTCAGCTCTGGCGCTCCCTCGGCTTCAAAATGGATTAGTGTGTCAATGATTTAACAGTGGCAACATTTTAATAAAAGACGATCCCTTGACTCCCTGCTTCATTTCGCTCCCATCACAACTGACAGAATTTGATTCATGAGGTCTTCATTCTCCATGTGCTCAGACAGGAACTTGAACATAGGCGACATCTCTGGAGGGATTTATGCCCCTGAAACACTGTGGTAAAACCTGGCCTCTTTGCATAGAGCTTAGCCTATTATAGCCCATATTATACTTGATTATTATTATTCTTAATTTTAGATGTCATGAAGTGCAGTGGCTGATTTTGTTGCTTTGAACTTGTGTGTAACCTGCGTGTCTTGCAGTCAAGGGCAGTTGTTGTGGGAAATGAGGTAGTGAGTGTTTAGGAGAAGTTCCAGCATGTTGCCACAGCCAAGAGCCTGGTGTTGGGAGTACTTTCGACAGCCATAAAGTGTCTGGATAAACCTCAGATTGAAACAGTTATCGTGTCTTCCTGCATTATTCACAGCAGAGTTGGTTTGGACTGTGATAAGGCGGGTAAGACACATGCTGGAGTTATGACCAGAGGTCTCCCAGTTATGGTTCGGAGTCACGGATCTGGAAATAAACACTACCTGCGAAGGGTTTGCTGAAAAGTCCCCTTAAAAAAGCACAGTGCAAGAGAGGAACGCACACCAGGAGCACTGCCCCAAAGGAAGACAATGACTTTGATGGCAACACATTTGTGGCTGTGACCAAACGCACTGTGCAGCAACAACCACAATGTACCGTTTAGGATTAAATGAGATGATGGATCGTGGAATGTTTCGTTTCCTCATGTGATTTCACTTCGCTTCGCCTCTTCTCTGTGCCTGCAAAGCGACCGCCAAACTCAGTTGGAGTCTCCTCACACACGACAATGCCATCAATGTTTAATCCAAGTCTGCGCTCGCGAACGTGAGCATGTAGCTGGGCGGTCACTTGTCAGACATCTTGGACATCTTCTCCCTCCTGAATTATGTGTCCTCTCTGTGACTGCGATGCAGTCAACTGCGAGCATTCATCAAGGTATCTTAAACTCATTTCCTATTGTCACCTTTTTGATTTCATATTCAAGTAGCATGCTAGAAAACATACCATGTGTGCAGTATTTGCATTGTACATCAATACACTGTAAATACAATATAGAAAAAACATATGACTCATATAACAATTTAGAATGTTCTATTTCAGCAGATTCAGTGGACACTCGATCATTTATCTGGATCAAAAACATAACAGTGGTATATTGGAGCATAACTGTTGTTTTGTCACTGCCATGAAAAACACTTAAAACATGGATTTATTCTATATGGGCTCAATTTCAGGTCTTTGTGTCCTTTCCCTTTATTTTATGCTCAAATATCACAAAGCATTGAGCGACATTGTCCCATAACTCTTAAACGACTGGTTCTCACCTGTTAGTTCTTTAGGTATCACTATTTCTGAGCTTAACTACAGCAGTACGAGGCATGTACACACGGATGCAGCAGAAATAAAAACTCATTTCAGGTAGATTAATTACCACTGTCTCTTAGCAACTGGTGCCCCTTCTGTCAGGTGAGCTCTCCTACTCTTCAGGACAACCAGGTGAAAGAAACAGCTGTCTGTTTTCACGGATCACTGGCCTGATTGCAGTTACCAGCTGCATGAAGATCTGCTGTGAAACCTATTAAGCCTGTAGCAAAGTGCAATAAATGTTCTAGTGCTGGCTTCACTAGCCATGTGTGGGATTAACATACATTTTGAACTATTAGATCAAGCTGTGTGCTGAGTTATTTAAATCTGCAAGGTGACTTGGCCAACAAAATAACCCTAACCCTAAACTTTATGGGTGTTGTTGCTCACAAATATCTGCATTTGTCCGGGTGGAGTTTCTTTTAAATAGATATTTTGTGGTTTAAAAACACGAGATATATTTACTCCTTAATTGACTTGAATTATGCATTCAGCAACCAGAAAACACAGAAACTAATCTCACAAATGAGCATTCACAAAGTTCTGCCACCTCACCAATAAAGTTTCCGTAGTGCATTTAGCTCCAAGATCAATTGTCTCCTCCTATTACAGAATGTCCACTAGATCCACTTCAGTAACATATCAAGTCCAAAACACAGTGGTCCATGATGAAATGGTGACAAAATGGCAAAAAAACAAATCGCAGATGCTTTTCTTGTATTAGTCTTTGATGAAAAAAACAAAAAGTCCTCATTTCACAGCAGAAGACATGATCCCCCTACACTCTGAGATTTGATTTTGATTGACAGCTCATTTCAGAAGATGTGCTCTAAGCCCACCCTAGAGCCTAAAACAGACAATGAATGATCGCATAGACAAATGGTCTCTCTTCTCCCTCCTCCCTATTTAGCCACTTACACGCCAGCCTCTGGATGATTGATACATCATGTAGCCAATGAGATTTCAAAATCTTAATTTTAAAGCCTAATGTAGTTTTGTGCATTTTGTTCTTTGAAAATAATGCTTTTCCACCTAAGCACTTGTTTATCACTATTTGATATGCACAAGACTGGTGTAAATAAGGAAATAAAGAACTATAATGAGTTTTTGCCCTGTTATTCTCAGGCAGGGGTACTTTGAGATCATAAAATCGATTTTTCTATGCGAAGCACCTGGATATTTCCTTAAAAAAAACAAATGTTAGGTGATTAAATTTGTACTTGGATATGTAAAACCATATTGTGCAGCCCTATTGTGTTTCCCAGCTATTAAAGGCCATTGCAGCTCATCTGCAGGCTTATTTTTGCATTAACAAATAAATAAATAATTCAGTGTTCAAACTCCAATAGCACTTACAGAGCATTCTGACAGCTTGGGGACAGACGTCATCTTATAACCTTTTCAAAAGAGTGCACAACCAAGCTTTTTGGGAACAGGTAGCCAAAATGAGTAAACTGCTCTATGGGTCATGTTATTGGTTCCTCGCTCAGCTGTAGTGCGAGGGGAAACGTATGTCTTGGCATTCATGAGTGTATGGGTTTTGTTTAGCGTAACAATCGTATGGTTTGAGGAGGTGGATAGGAAACAATCAAACATAAACATTAAGGTCACAATGACTAAGTGATGAAACCCTCTCAGCAGCTTCCCTAACCATAACAGGGGTTTCATGCCTAACCCAAATTTCACTATATACGGTTCTCATCCTGTGCGTGTCGTGATTGTATGTCGAGCTATTTTAGCTCTCTGGCAAGTTTTTTAACAAAACAGAAAAGAAAAAAAAAAGTGCTGATTTGCATGCTGCAGCCCAGGAATTATCTCATCCGGATTAAGATTAGCGGCATGTAATGAAAAAGATTACCCAAGCACCTGGATTTTTTGAAACCATTAATGAGATTATCCGTGTACAAATCAGTATTTCTTTGCTAATCCGTCAGAGCCCAGCAGTACAGAAGAAAATCTATCTTAGAGCTGCACACAGCAAAATGTCTCATCATCTTTTCAGTTTCCCCCCCTTGATATAAAGCCCTCTAAACAGGCTACGGTAAAAAGGAGCGTGACGTGATTTCAGTGTAAGGTTCAAACTGATTTTAAACAGATTTTTCTTAAAAATGGCCAAAACAGTATTATCTTAAAAACAGTCGATTTAAGGTGCGACATACTTGTGAATTTCTTGCTTTTAATGTAGAAATCGACAGTTATTAAGAACATTTTGGTGATATTCAAGAGTCAGGGATCAGATGACATACCAGTACATAGTTACCACCACAATTACACATTAGCAATAAAGCTGAGGATTCTATTTATTTTGAAAAACAACATGAATACACCTCTGCGCGCTGTAAAACTAACCCCCCCCCTCCACACAACACGTACTGCCTGCAGACCACAACTATCTCTTTTATGTCGGGGTGCTGCTCTCACAAGATTTCGAGATAAAGCCGTCATGCTGCAGAAGCCACTGTGGGTATGCAAAGGGAGTCGAGAGAACGTGAGAAGGTTTCACTTGTCATCAGCGTCTCCCGGTCGCGCAGCAGGGAAAAAGAGTCACATACTGTATGGGAAATGGTGGTCCACAGATTGTAAACACCCCCACTTGACAGAATTTCCAGTGTGGTTTCTGTGGTTCATTGAATGCGTAAGTGTCAGTTTGAGCTCTCTAAACGCGGATGCATAGACACCTTACCAACCTTTCAAACCCACGAGCGTAACCCCGTCTCATTTTCTGACGCCTACGCGGTGCAAAGTGGCGACAGTGTCGAACAAAGGCATTAGTACCTGTTTTACAACTCAGAAAGGGGCAGAAAAGATTAATTATATATCAAGTAATCGCCCGGTAGTTTGACAAAAAGAATGGGTAAGATAAAAATAACAGTTTGGGATTTATTGCAACCATCAATTTAACTGTTATCAGTTCCAACTAATTCAAGAATAATATTGTCATTTTAGAGGATAGAAGACTGAAATTCTGTCTCTCTTTTATTGTTTCTATAAAGTTTTTTTAGTATTGGTAGAGGTTTTCAAATTAAACCTTGGATTATATTAGATGTACTGTAGTTTTATAAATTGCCCCAATGACCATCACATTTTACAGACTGCAAGTTTTAGCCCTCTGCATCATCTGCAGCCATACTAAGAAACACTTCCGATTTCCATTTCCAAAATAAAAGCATTCAGTTATGATAAATGCATATACTTGGCTTATGAACAAAAACTTGAAACTGAAATTCTGTGTATGCTAAACTTTATGACTTTATAACTTAATGTCAGCATGTTAAAGGTGAACTATGTAGTTTTGGCGATTTTTTTTATGCCTAAACAAACTAAGTGAACTAAAAGAAAATAAATTTGAGTTTGTATTATAACGTCATTAAAATTCAGAGTTTTAATTTCTTCTCCAAAACTGCGTAGTGCCCCTTTAAAAAGTTAATACAATCATACATCTCAAACTCTGAAAAATACTGGTGCTGATATTGGCCTCAGGAATACAGTTTATAGCATTAGTTTACAATATTAATATGTATTAATATCTAAGTTTGAATTTCATCTCCAGAGCTGCAGAGCGCCCCTCAAAAAAAAAAATACTCAAAAACAAACTGTACCACCAAAATAAGGCTACATATAAAGGAAAACCGTCCACATTCAAAAGTACTTATCAAACATCACACTGTAGGATAACAGGGGTGGCACTTAGGGTGGCTAGAGTGTACCCATGCCCCCCTTCTTGAAATACCCCTAAATGGAGATAATACTAATCACTGATTTAGAGATAACTTGATCACAGGTTTATGAGTCCCTTCAATAAAACATATTTAAAAATATAAGCATTAACCGATTATAATTGCTGTTGCTCTTGTTTTGTTTTTTTTTGTTTTTTTTCCCCCAAAAAATGACTGATGTCAGTAAACCCAGTATCCACAGTATGGCTGTTACATGCACTGTCAGTGACATTGCAGACTGCTGCTACACAATAGCATGTTATCCCCTTGGTAATTTCCTCATTTAAAGAAGTCATTGATCTCATTTAGCTCCACTACAAACCAGCCGAGCACTCTGAGGTCGTTTTACCACATATGAGCTGTGACCAATCGGATTCACAATGCCAGTGTAATGACATCGCTCATCCTGAGCCCTTGAGCTACTGTGGCTGACTTGTGCCTGAGATTCCTCTCGTACGTCTTCCGAAACACAGTTTTCCTTTGCTGCGACCCAAATCTGATAATACTGGAGAATTAAAATTATCTCAAACGCTTGATGGTACAAAGTGAAAACGTCTTTTCATGAAGACGACGTATTTTTGGCCTGTTGTTTTTCCACTTACAATGGAATAAAAGTCTGTTGTACACTTAGATCTGAGCTTTAAATGCACATTTTGCTTCATAACGAAACCTCGACTTTGCATGGATAAGATCTAGTGGTTAATTGGTCGCTCTCGTCCGATCAGTGTGACAGAGAGCGCAGTGCCATGTCTTACACTACTGCAGAACCCTGACACAGTGGAAGGTAATAGTGGAGTGTCAGGCTGCTGGAGGGCCATTACAGCCCCATACTCTCTGAGGTGGAAAAGCAGTGATCAACAGAAATGAAATGGTCTTACTGTCATCTGAGAGCGCAGATCAGTCCGGGGCAAAGTAATGAACACTGCTCGAGCCGCCTGACAAAGAGGTTATGGCAAACTCCACTATGGCCGGACTCCAAGGCCTCGCCAACAAACAAAAAGACTACTTTCAAAATAGTGGGCGGACACACATCTTCATGTTTGTTTTTTTTTACAAATTGGAGAGCTTCTTGACCTTGGCCATGATGAACCGTCTGCCAGCAGCCCCTGCATGGTAATTTGGTTTGTTTGCCATCCAAGCCTCGAGCAGGATCTGCTGAGCCCTTGTGGGGCACTGAAGTCATGATTATAAATCCTGGGTAAACAGTGAGCATCAAAACGCCATAACAAATCCAGAGAATTATTGGGCCTGCTTCTACGAGGCCATGTGTGATTGGAGTCTGATGTAGTACAGAGTCAGGTGATATGTCATGCCTTTCGAAACCCCTTTCTGTAATCTGTCAAGCATATTTCCACAAGGTCAAGGATGACTGACTGATGTCTGCGCATGTGTGCGTGCACAAAAGGCTCCCCTGCACAAAACAGAGGATCGCACATAAAGGTACATATTCACACGTTTTGTTTTGTTTTTCGCACACATGCACGACAACAGACAGCATAAATGAAAGGGGCAAGAGTGGTGCGGGTTCTCTCTGCAGGCAGATGTGCTCCCCGAATGTTTTCAAAGTCTCTGTATTGCCTCGGTTGCTGTTCTGCAATTTCACAGCTCAGGGTGTGCAGACACGGTGAGAATAAATTAAAGTCTATTGACCTTACTTTGTCTGCATCCAACTTTAAAATGAATTGCTCGCAATGAAAAGTGAATCAAAGAGCACTAAATAAATGTCAAAGGGGGGCCGGGCGATTTTTTTATTTGCAGAAGTTGAAGGAGATGGACAGGTGTACAAAAGTGAAGACTAAACATACAAATATTTCTGTGAGGAACCTGCTAAGCCCACGTTTTCCTCTCTCTAATGCTACTTTGACAGAGGGTTGAAGGTGCAATGTGTAAGAACTGGTGGCCTATAGAAGTCATACTCCAAGGAAAGAGAGAAAAAAGAAGCATATCACAAAAAAGAAGCATATCACAAGAATAACCGCTGTTATTGCTGCTGTTAGCTAGATAGCTCAGTTAGCCATGCAGCTAGAAGCACTGAGCTGATTCTGGGAAGTTGGAGCATCCGGGGTCTGTAGGTGTTTGTACTGGAGCTTTGGATCTCTGGGAGAGCGAGGTTTCCTAGGCTGGGAGCAGGGGGCACCCAGAGAGCATTACCGAGGTTCTTTTATGACAGCTTCAGCGAAGACCTGGCAGATTGAGGTGGGAACTGGAGAGGCGTCAAGCAGGAGAGAAGTAAGAGGGAATTTAATGACTATCAGCCCTACGTCGGTATTGTCAGCGTAGGACCGCCGCTTCTTGAGGTACAAAGTGGTATTACAAAAAAAAACAGGCTAGGGCTAGCTGGTTGCTAACATCAGTATGTCTGCAACACAATACAAATACTACACACTTTGACATGACTTCAAAACTGTTATTTATTTACATTCTGCTGATAATTTAAGTTGATTTAGTTTTAAAGGTGCATTATGTAAGAAATAACCACCTGACAAATTCATACTACAAACAAATTGGGAGCAGCATATCACTGCTAACTACTGCTAACTGCAGCTGCAGTCAGCTAGTTAACTCAGTTAGCCGTGCAACTAGCTGTCTAGACAGGGAGCTAGCACAGGGGCTTTAAACTGGACGGGCCAGGAATAGTTGGTTAGCATGCTAACTTCAGCTGAAATCTCTGTAATGCAAAACATTAACATCATAACATCATAACATCAAAACTATAATTTCATCACATTAAGTTGACAATTTTAGCTAAATTTCGACTAATCTTTGACCAAAATTCCTACATATTGCACCTTTAAACAATTTGCATAGATTTTAGAATTGATCTTTGATTTTATATATTTTGAAAAGTCACACAAAAATAATTATTAGATTATTATTATTATTATTAGAGATTCAATCCAGGGCAAACCAGTATAGCAAATTATTTCTTATTAACTTCGGCTGAATAAACCGACATAATAAGTGTCCCTTTTGAATACAGCCTGAAAATCCCTATCACAAAACTCAGGTCAGTTTATTGGCAGAATGGTTTATGTATTATAACACACACACACACACACACACACACACACATACGAACACACACACAGTATCATAAAGACACACCTTGCCTGTCTGTGATGAAGTTGTGTTAGACAACTAAAAAGCTTTGATGTACCAAATAGAATATAGTATATATTATATTATATTGAATATTGTTTCCGTTGGCCTCCTGGATGCAGGGGGAGACCTGATGTGTTAGAGAGGCTGGAATATCTGACCCCATATTGAATTCCAGTTGAATCAGACATAAAACATAAATCACAATCAGCCTCTGTATACAATGTGTTGCTAAAATAACAGATGTAGCTGAGTTGTTATTGTACTGCAGCGGTCTGTTGAGCACTCGACTGTATATCGACCTCTTGTTTTCTGTTAATAGATTCCGTAAAAAGCCTGGCGGGGCTTTGAGGTGTTGGTGTTATATGGGGTTGAGTGACTGTCGGAGACTGGGAACAGTTAGTCAGTCACCCATGCAGGTGTTGCCAGCGGGGCTAAGCCCTCACGGACGACCCGGCCATTGTCAGAGGGTAATCGCAACATCTTCTCAGCCTGCATGTCTTGATCGTTCTGTCCGAGCATTTATCCCCATACGATGTTCGTACATACAGCATACATTCATCGCTGTCGGCGGTATTTAATGCCATGTTGTGAGGATTGTATCAGCTGTTGTTTTCTGCTGTCGCAATATGCTGCACAATTTGCCTTTGTTGCGTCCGCGCTGTCACCGCACAATAAACGCTACAGAGTGATTTGGAAGTTGGATCGTGACACTCTAAACAAAGATAAATATCAAAGGAGTTGATGGCGGAGATAAAAACACTGTGTTGCCGGGATCCTGCCGTCTGCTCAAACTAGAACTAAAAAAAAAAAAAAACAGCTGCCGAGCCAGTTGAGAAGCTTTGTCTGTTCTTACAAAATGGAAGAGGCACTCAGAGGAAACATTAAAGGACAGCAGACAGCGTGGCCCTAGGGAGGGCAATGTCGGTCAGTTCACCACTTTGGTCCAGGCTGCTGTACCTCCACAACTATGGTATGAATTGCTTATATATTCAAGATGCTAAGAATAACTCCTGACTCTGCGTTGCGTATCCATTCCGTTGCTGCTCTAGCAATCCGGACCCTTACGAAGCAGATATGCAAGGCTTATATTTCTGCTGAAAACCGTGGCAGGGAGCATCAGTACAGCCAAATACAGCAGAGAGCAGACAGGAAGTCACACAAACAGCAACAACATAACATCCAACACAATTGGGTTTTGTGGTCATTTATAAATGTTAGCATGCTAACAAGTCAAACTTGGATGTTGAACATGGAAGCTTTGGCAGATGCTAACTTGTCCCTGGAAGCATATATGCATCTGCCTAATTTCAGTAAAAAAAAAACCTGCTTATACCCACTAACGTCTGGCTTTTGTGTGTTGAAGTTCAGGCTGCTGGCTTGTTAATATTTTTCCTCCCGCCATCATTCAGTCGGCGCTGAGTTTGAAAGAGAAACTGAAGACAAAGATATTGAAAGAGTTACCGTTGCTTGTGGCTTCCGTGTGGTCGGAGCCTCGACAGCTGCCTGATCGGTACTGCGCATGTACAACTCTCAGAGATCAGAAGGAAGAGTGATGTCTCACTCTTCAGCAACTTCGGTCATCAAATCCAACAAATCGACGTGTTTAATTTAATGTTATTGGTAAAGAATTTTTAAAACAAGCTTAACCTCTTCTGTATGTATTCCGGTGAGGAATATGATCTGCTGCTTTCTACTCTTCCCTTTTTTCTCTGGGGAAAAAAACAAAAACAAAGAAAGGCCAACTCATCTACTGGCAATGTGAAAGGAATTAATTACAGAATATTGTCGGGTTTATACATACATACATTGTCAATGTCGGCTTTATATACATTGCATTTATACATGCCAATTTCTGTCTAAAACTGGTGTTACACAGTTGCTTGCATGGCTTGTTTGAAAATCTGCTGATATGCTACCCCTCATGAATTTGACAGGACACCAATTCCTACATACTACGCCTTTAAACTGACAGAGTATCCATAACCCCACCACTGAGTACAAACCACCTAGCTGAGGTAGTGCCATGCTATGACCTAGAGGCTTTTAATAAAGGCTTGCCTGCCTCATGTGCAAAGATCAATTAGCTTATGATTGACACTAAGCTAGACAAGGTGCAATGAGTGCTGCAATACGGCCACCTACTGAAATACTGCAGCATTGATATTTGCATCAAGGTGATAAAAAATTCTATGTGCATAATATTAGCTCCAACATGGGTTGCTTACCTGTCAAAACGTGCCAACTCTGAATCATAATATTTTAATTTTTAATGCATCCGAAGCTCTCTCCTCCTTTGAAACGCTGCGCTGAGGCTCATGCAGAATGAGCGCGGCGGGTAGTTCAGGGGGGCCTGGGTGATTAGAGCGCTCACAACAAAAACAGAACTGGACTGGGTTTTGCCTGTTTAGAAATTCTCAGCGGTCATTAAGTAAACAGAGCATTGGCCAGCCTTGATCAGCACCATTATCACCGGTTGCATCTTTAAATTCTAGCATAAAATAATCTGTGTGGGCAGCTTAAACAACCGCCTACCCTCCACCTACACGCATATATACACAAACACCGCCGCCTCATCACGATTACCACCACCATACATCCACGCACAGTGTTTGAAATGCATGATTGGGAGCGTCCTTTAAAGATCACTGTTGATTTTATTGATCCGATCCGTAGCACGTGCACGCAGCAGACATGCTGGGTGCTTTCCCAATCCGAAGTGATCATCCATCAGTTTGAGATATGAGGCTTTGAACTACAGTCACTTTTATGCTCTTTCCACAAGCTTCAGCTTCGGCACATTATCCTTTTGAAAAGCATGCACCATTCAAAGCTTGTTTCACTGGTGCTGAAGGTATAAATAGAGACACCGTTGGCTTTTTAGTGCTCTATTGTTAATGTGCTTGCGGCTGCTGTTATATTACTTTATATTACAGGTTACTTCTGAGCTGTTATATCAGCTGTCTGGAAAACATATCTTAATGGGTTTTGCAGAGCGAAATTGCCTTTTGTGTGGAATATTTGATAGAACACCAGTGCCCTCTGTCAGCCTCGACTGCATATCACATGTTCATTGTTTTTTTTCCTTCAGCTGGCTGTTTTGGATTCTGTTCTTGTGTTTGAGGAGTCATGCTGCTTTACTGTTTATAAGAGTTTGATTTTACTGTAAATTTACTGCAGCGTTTCAAGTTTCACGATGAAAGAATGGGTTCTTTTCCTGCAAGTGATTGTATTTTGTTTTAATAAATGTATATTTTGCATATGTACCATGTTTCTCAGTATACAATTCCCCTGTCCCCACGAAACAACACTTGTCTGAATTCCTCTGACCTGTTAATATGTGTATTTTAAAAGTGCACTTTGTAGTTTATGAAAATAAAATCAGAAACTCAAACAATATTATTTCACAATATTGACATGGTAAAAAAGAAAACAAAAATAAATATTTATTTATAAACAAGCTGTTCTCAGAGGAAAATAAGGTCCCCAGAACACTGTTTGAAGCTAGAGAGGTGGCAGGGTCTGCCACATAGAAACAAGGTAAAACAGAATGAAATTTAGTTGTTCTTTAAGGTCAGTTTGTTTGTTCAGTTTATTCCATCATGAAACCGAATATAACTTATTTAGTTTGTTTAAGCATGAAGAAAACTAAATAAACAAGCATCACAAGACAAGACATTTCATTCCCAAAACTACATAGTGCACCCTTAATGATGGATTTATATATATATATATATATATATATATATATATATATATATATATATATATATATATATATATATATATATATATATATATATATATACATATATATATATATTCATATATATTCATATATATGTATAATTTGGAATATGAGGGGAGAAGTGCAGGTGCATGTAAAGTAAAATAAAAATAATTATTTCTTATCGGAGACAGAGCATGTTGAACCAGGATGTGATAGGTCACCACAGAGTCGCGCTATCACAGAACCTGTGGTTGTGTAGGCATAGTTATTTATCTCCTCATTTTGAGGTGAAAGGGTCCTGAGGCAGTTATCAGCGTTTGTTCACATGTGTGAAACTGAGAATTAATTGTGGGCAAGAACCCGAGCACTCTCTGCTTCAGACTCGGTGATATCTTTATCTACTGAAGACAACGCTAGACATTTTCCAGTCTGAGTTTCTCTGTGTTATCTTTTCTTTCCATAACACAAAAACAAAGACAAACAAATATCTTTGTGGGCTGTTAGCAGCAAAATCGCCCACTTTAATCTATATCTTATGAAAAGAAGAAGAGCGGGTCCCCGCTGGGGACGTTAATAAATAAAAGGCAGAGGCTGCATCTTTTATCGAGGTGAATCCATCAAAACGTTTGATGTTTCCTTGAGTTGTAGCACTATTCAATACAATATATCAAATAACCTTTCTGCTCTGAAACAGTGGTGTTTTGTATGAGTCTAGAGTAGATTATTTGTCGCAGATCATTGTCATGCGAATCGATAATAAGTAGCAGATAACATAATAGTGCAACAGTCAAGTCAGTCTAAGATAGCTCCAAGCTCCAAACCATTTAAAGCATCCATCATCCACAGTTAAAGGTAAAATATTGATATTACACTGCTTTTGATAGACCTTTTTAATGGTGGACATTTTGACTGGTCAGCTGCAACTAATACCACTAATGATGTGCCCCATTTCACCTCGATGTATTTCAGCTCACTGGATTGGCTTACACCTAAATGGAATGGAGCAATCACTGTTTTAAGCTGCAAATGTGCTTTCCCTCTAATTGATGACAAATGTGTATTCCACTCCTTGCTGGGAGGTCCTTTATCCTGGCATTTTAAGGTGAAAAGTGTTTTTCTGCCTGATCACGAGGGACTATGCGAATTAGAAGTAGTCATCGCTCTCATGTTGCATGCTCTCAGAGAACTGCAAGTTGCTGGTAACTTTCAGATATATCAAAAATATGGAGAATTAAAGAAGTGAGCCTCCTTTTTTGCACCGCAGCTATGATTTGTAATTGAGATTTAAAAGTTTGACCGTTAAAAGGTTGAAAAAATAATTTCTATTCAGCGTTGATCATAAATAATATTTTTACATGGATGCCAGAGTTTAAGAAAATGTACAAAAAGTCACAGCCGTTGCCTGTGGTTAGTATCGGTGGTGTGTGTGGGTGGACGCATGAGAGAGGGAGAGAGATAGAGAGAGGGTAATTAGAGCGGTTAGCACTTACTTTGCCTTAAATAAGAAGAACATAAAAATATGAACTATTTCAAATATCTATAACAGTGTCACAATTCATGACTCTCACACTCTCTGTACTCTGGAGGAGATATTTCTGGAATGTTTAAGACTTTAAGTTAGTATCTCTCCACAGAGGAACATCATATCTTAACGTGTTAATAGATGAGCAGCTATGAGTTTTTTTTAAAGGAGACAGCTGCGCTGTAACCAGGTCCTGAGTACTCGTCGGTGCACCGACACCAGGTAGAGCCAGTCAGCTGATCAGCGCCTTTTCCTTGAGTTTACACAGATAGAAAAAAAACAAACAAACATCTGAACACATGTTACAGCAGCAGACTATAAAGCACAGGATTGTTATAAAGGCTTGTACACTACAAGAGAACATTCTTTGCTCTCAAGAAAATGCCATTTGGATTGAACTGATGTTACGCCTTCATTTAACCACAGGAGGGAGCTGCAGGAGAAGAGAGCTGATCTGCACCTACACACACTGCTGCTACCTACAGTGCTGCCTCTGCTTTTATTAGTACTGCCGTCCCTTTTGTACAGTTTCATAGCTACAATAGTCTACATAAAATACTACAAACTACTACTATAACAGTATTTCCACTGTTGCAACTACTTAATAAGCAGCGGAACCTTAATTTAGGTTAATGTAGAAATACCATGGTGTATTAATGCTCCATTGTGAGTAAAAGTTCTGAATTTAAACTGTTATTTATATGAAAAGCAGTGATGGAATGTAACTAAGCACATTTACTTAAGTCTTGTACTCAAGTACAACTTTGAGATACTTGTACTTTACTGGCATTTCAGTATAATGCGACTTTATACTGGCATTCAACTACATTTGGAGGCAAATATTGTGCTTTGTGCTTTTGTAATCTGCAATCATTTAAAAAAATAATCGGCCAGGTCGATAACGCCACACCAACACCAGGTCAGCACTAAGTATACAGTCCATTCATAAATGTAAGTTTTATTTACTTTTAGACAGTAGTACGTTTATTTTCTGAGAATTACTATTAACTATTAATACTGCAGTAAATGTTATGTGATATTTTAACACGATATATTTACTTTTTACTTTCAAAAAGTGCAGAAGTGTTATCAACATCCTTTTCTTGAAGTATAAAAAGTAAAAGTACACATTATGCAGAAGGGCTCCTTTCACAGCATTATTACTGTTTTTTTATCACTAACAAAATACAGATATATGTAAGAGCATTTTAGTGTTGTTGGTGGTCAATTGCTGGGTAGATAACGAGTGTACCGCTGCATCATTTCGTGTAAGAATATCAGGTTTATATGTACAAAGTTGGAAAATAAATGTAGTTGCATTCGAGAACACCGCTTATATAAATGGGCTATGTGTAACTATAGCTTATACCACTAATGTGTTAAAGACGTGCTCTGCCATCAGTCCACCTGATACACTCTTGAATATTGGAGTGTAGTTTGAATGTCTTTAGCCATCTGCCCTCAGTTGGATTGACCATAGTTATTTTATTTATTATTAAGAGAGTTTTTGTTTTGCTGTTCAGCTTATAGAGTGCACCCTCGTCGCCGCAGAATTTCAAAAAGGATGAAGGACAACAGACTTAAACGTGTTTAGACGACACATTTCATCTTCCCCTCAGTGCTCCATAGACGGGTAATCTGATCAGCAGGGTCACTGTTGCGACAAGAAAACCCACTAAATGACTAGTCACTGTGCGACAACTGAAACCAGCATGAGAGGAACCTCATAGATACAAAAAGATGATATTTTGTGTCCAGCTCTCTTTGCTGCAAGATAAAAACTATACAGATAAAAAAAAACAAAAAAAACAAATGAAGGCTCGTGAGGTAAGATATGCAGGGTCATTCAAATCTTCTGCTTATGTTTAATTTAACTTCATCGTATTTAGATTTTTATGATAAATATATAACCTTTATGAATGTTTGCAGATTCTGCAGGCAGGCTTCACGTAGGCAGAATCATTCACATAAATATGTATGAACTGTTGCCCTGATTAATGCAGATCATTGTGACATGCATTTGAGAGTCAGGTGGTAAATTGCATCTCTGTTGCATGAAAGCATTCAGACGCACACCGAAGCTTGCTGTAACACAAAGATTTCGTTTTCATTTGTTTATTATAACCCACCAAAGAGTGAAAGGTCACTCGATGCTCCTTCATACTGTGTGCTGTCTTAACGTGATGAGTCTATAATGGGTGGCCGTAAGAAAGCGAAAAATGTTGTGTCTGTACTGTGATCTTGGTCTTTTCTTTATCTCCTTTTTGTCTTTATTCAAGGTTTCTTACAGAGAAAGACTATGGATATTTGCTTTGGGGCCATTTGGTGCTCAAAATACGACTTTCTATACCTGCCGCAACTTCAAATTTTTCACTTTACTCAAAAAGGTCTGCAGAAACATGGAGTACCTACCTTTGCAATATGGTACTCTCTGTTATGTATATTTGATAGTAGTTACACTTAAAATTGATATTTTACAGCATACAATACATGTATTAAATACATTACACACACCAATCAAAACAATCCTACTTAGTAAAACTACAAAGAGTACTTTTATCAAAAGTAAAAGTTCTTGTTCTACAGCCAATTTGACTGTAGAACAAGAACTTTTACTTTTGATAAAAGTACACTTTGTAGTTTTACTAAGTAGGGTTTTGAAGGTTTATTACGTTTATATATCTAACAGTTTTGTATTGCTTCTATTACATAAGTAAGGCATCTGACTGTTTCTTCCTCTGACCTTTAAAATCATCGAACTTAGTACTTGTTCTAAACCTATCCACCAGAATGAGCTTATAAGTACTTATGAAGAGAAAAAAATAGGCCATGCAGTTGCAGAAACTTGTGTCTCTGCTTGGGTCGGTGGAAATGAGTAGCTGTTTTCAGACACAGACATAGTATATATATATATTTATAAGTAGACAGAAAGATGCTTATCATGTAAAATGAGGACATCCGCACTCAGGCATCTATATCCTTAAAAAGCTCATTCTAATTGTTACACATTAAAGTGTGTTTACAGGTCTCAGGGAGCACTACTGCATATGTGAAAAAAAAGTAGTATGAAACGTTTTGAGGCTCCAGAGGAAGCTCATAAATTGCCTCCAGTGATAAGTTATATCGTGGGTAATATAGGATAAGCAGTGCACTAGTTGTGCACTGCAGTCCTATAACACTGTTAGACTCATTCTGGACAGTCTAAAAACAAAAAAATCTAAAGTTGATCAAGCACAACCAACACATTCTATTTCTTTTTCAAAACCTACAATACCCACAATGCAACTTAGCCACTGAGTGACATCACTGGAGGTAATTTACTGGATTGCACGCAGCCACCTCAGGAGCCATCAAAAGGCTTCATTCTGCTTTTTCACGCATGTAGTAGTACGTACTTCCTGAGACCTCTAAAAATACTTGAAATGTGTAAAATTGGTGGAATTTCCCTTTATCTTCCTTCTATGTAAATGCATTTTTAAACCTAAGATTTTTCTGCAGGTGTTTGCACTGCTTTGGTGCCTGCGCTGTCTCTGAGGTTTCTGATGACAGTCGGTCAGCCAACCAGATCTGGAACACCTGGACCCGGTGCTCTATATGACAGTGTGAGCCCTCCTGTGGTCAGTGTGAAAGCCTCTCCATCGCCTGCGCCCGCAAACCCCCTTCATGGTTTGGTTTTTACACTTAAAAAACACCCTACACTACATCATTCACACAAAATCTACATTTAAACCACTGATGTCACCGACTACTGGAGCTCACAAAATCATTTACTTCTGAGATTGTAATAAATAATTCAGATTTGCTTGGCATCAGTGCGCCACAGTGCACAAAACACTTTATTTAGAGGTTTATTTTGGATGACATTACATTCAAATCAGTACCAGATCTTTATTTTAGCATCTTTCAGGTCCTGTTGAATCATCAGTTGTTGTATGTTTTTTATGTCAGACCCTCTTCAGAAATGAGTTCATTGAGCCTGAGTCAAGAAAACTGCAGCTGCGGTGACTTTTGTTAGCATGCCACCGTTAGCCTTCTGCTAATAACGCAGATGGCCTTTCGGGAACCTTCTTTGTACCACAAATCAGCAATGAAACTTCTCTTTACTATGCGGCTACATATACTATCATCATCATTAGTGTTATCTTGCTATAGACTCAAGAGTCCGACCGACACATCAGCAGGCACGATATAATCTTCTTACTTCAGCTTTTCACAGATGCATCAGTGTATGTAGGCTACATGATGGCTGATAAGTAATGAGACAGGGCGGTAGAGAAAGGCCAAAAATATTTTTTTACTTTGTTTTCAAAGAGGAGAGGAAGTGAGGGGCTCAGATAAACAGACATTTATTAAATGCCGAGACTGCCTCGGAGCTGAATGTACAACAATACACAGCATGAAGTGCGCAGCGACGTTCGGCTTACGAGTCTCCATGCAAACATTTTTTAACACCGGAGAAACAAGGAGTTCACAAGAGTTCATCAGACAAGTTCAACCAGTCATGACTCATTCTGGATTAAAGAGCCTTCGAGAGGACATGAATTAAAGCTGCACTGTGTCATTTCGGAGAGGAATTTTTAATCAGAGGTCAAAGATTTTCCCCGACTGCTTATTTGTGCCGGAACAAACCAAATAAACGAACTCTCTTCGTTTTCATGACCAAATAAACAAACTGAACTGCAGAGACAACACAGTTTCTTCCTGTTTCCACTTATATGTGGCGGACCCTGCCACCTCTCTAGCTTCAAACTGTGTACTGGAGACCTTGAATTTGTATCATCACCTCATTAATATTGTGAATATTAGAATTCCGAGTTTGAATTTCTTCTCCAAAGCCACATAGCGCCCCTTTAAACGTGGTCAGGGATGACATTTTTAGATTTGTTTATCCATATTCATTTTAAAACATACTCAAATCAGTGGTTTGGATTTTTTGTTATCATTCATTCTTTTAAAATATCACAATATTAATTCAAACATGTAACATAATTAGACTCGAGCAACACCCCTGTCACCCTCCTCCACTAGGGGCCGCCACAGGAGATTCAATCCTGGAAAGGTACGCTAGGCTAGCCTCATTTACAGCAACCCAAAGTGCCAGACGTCCAAGAGGAAAAGAGGAGGACATCTCTGAAACAACGTCAGACAACACTGTGCTGCAAGTCACTATCTTAATATGGAAAAACCAGGCAAACGCGACAGATTCATCTTAATATGTCTGCATGCCTTAGCTACACGAGCTAGCTGATGTACGCTAGCTAATCAGTCTATCTCACGTTGATGTAGGCTATCCTATTTTGATTTCCTGATCATACTCTGATGTGTTGATCAAGTCATTATCTAATGAACGGCGATAGTTTGCTGCACACGTTGCTGCTGCTTCGGCTACGTTTGAGGTCCTGGTTAGAGTTTTGTCCTGATTTCACACCATCAGCCACTTCCACAGCAGGTGCTGACGGGGAGCAAAGTGTCCTCATTTGTTAGTCAACTTGTATCAGAGCAAGTTATTTTCCAAGAACATTTTTTTTTTAACTGGGGCCAAAATCAGACAAATGACATGAAGACTTGACACAAAGACGCCTGACGAGTCTGCGCTGCTCATCTCGGTTATAACTTGTTGTAGAAATAATTAAAGGGTCCGAACACAATCTTTATGTTACGGATTCATGTTAAAGGTGTGCTACGCAGTTTTGTGGAAATCTCGGTCAGGATTTTTTCATGCCTAAACAAACTAAATAAAGACTGACTGAACAAATAAACTGACCGTAAAGGACAGCACAATTTCATACTGTTTTATTTTGTTTATATGTGGCTGACCCTGCCACCTGTCTAGCTTCAAACAAGAGTACAGCTTTCTTATCAGTTATGGGAAATATATATGTTATATATATATGCTGAGTTTGTATTAGTACCTCATTGATATTGAAAATATTAAAATTCCGAGTTTTGACTTTTTTCTCCAAAGCTGCGTAGCTAACACGATCATTATATCTTAAACTCTCAAACACTGGTGCTGATCCTTGACACGACTAATCATCAATTAACAATGAAGGTGAAAATACAAATAAGCATTTCTGATCAATTCAAACAAACAACTGCAGTGAGACTGTAATGATCGGGCAGCATCAGCAGCTGCAACACATGTAGTAAAACAAACAAGTAATGAATTAAATAAGCAGTCAAAAAAAATTAAAAAAAAGAGGGGTGGTCACTGTACAGACACTGTGATCCCTGCGGAAACACTTGTAGGCTGTGACAGACCTGCTGTTGTCTCCACAGGGAGACAACCTGGCCGCAGCCCCCCTCCCAAGCTTCATAACCTAATCGATTACCGAGCAGAGAAAGGCAGACCGGGTCCTCGCACTCTGGGATCGGTTTCTCTGTGTATGTGTATGTGTATGTGTGTGTGTGTGTGTGTGTGTGTGTGTGTGTGTGTGTGTGTGTGTGTGTGTGTGTGTGTGTGTGTGTGTGTGTGTGTGTGTGCGCGTGTGTGTGCGTGTGTGTGTGTGTCAGACTAACTTCCCAGAATAGCAACTCGGGCGGGTTGTCTGCTGCTCTGCTGTGCTGTGCTGTGCTGTGTGAGGAGATGGAGGAGGAAGTCAGTGGTGGATTGAACAACTGTTGCTTTTGCTGCTGCTGCTGCTGCGGAACCAAACTACCTTCCAGTCCGCGCTGCATGGCGCACGTCGGGCTAGAATGAAGCGTGTTCGCCAGCCGAGGCGTTTCAGCCGGGATCAATGCGATCAAGTTCACGGGATTATATAAA
The DNA here is from genome assembly GCA_963678695.2 of Diplodus puntazzo. Taxonomy (NCBI): domain Eukaryota; kingdom Metazoa; phylum Chordata; class Actinopteri; order Spariformes; family Sparidae; genus Diplodus; species Diplodus puntazzo. The sequence continues at coordinate 21,945,893 of OZ023164.1, forward strand.
AACTCCTGCGTGTTTAAGGTAAATAGAAAAAAAAATTAAAAATGAAATAAGAGGGAGAGAGAGAGGAACACACACAAGTGCATGGCTCGTTTTTTTTTTCTTTCGCATTGACTGACCGTTCGCGTCGCCGCTGTCGCTGAAGGCTCTTCTTTTTATTATTATTCGACTCTCTATAGCGAGCTTACAGACGCTTTTCCCCCCTCTTTTAGAGGCGCATGTCTGCGGCAAAGGCACACAAGGAGCGTCTGTCTGATGAATGGAAAAGCCAGACGGGGCTCTGCTGTAGACTGCGGTGATCGGATAACCTGTTGAATTGCAGCCGTCAGTCAGTCAGTCAGCTCACAGACAGAGGAGGAGGAGAAGAAGAAGCAAAAATCACTTAACATGAGACACACAGAGCACTGACAATCGTTTTTTTTTTTCTGACATGTTATTCTCAGAGGCGCATTGTTTGGCCGCTGGGTATAAACGCGCCCCTCGCTGTCTGCACATCTGCACAATAGTTTTTTTTTTTTGTTTTTTTTTTATTCCCCCACGTTTATGCTGCCGACATGTATCTTTAATCCTGCTGAAGTCACGTTGTGAGACGCACAAGGAAGTGCTGTTAAAAAGTCTTCTATAAATTGGAGAAATAATAATAATAATAATAATAATATATATTTATTTATTTATTATTTTATTCCTATTGGCTGAGCTGTGTGTCGAGGCAGACTGGCCATGCAGCCGTTAATGTGCCACTACATCACATTATTCCCATTCCCCGCAGCGGCGCTTTAAGAAAAAAAAAAAAAAAAAACGCGCGGTCCGACCTTGAGTCACATTTCCACTGTAGATTCTCAAACATTGCCCACACACACGCACACACACACACACGCTGACACTCGGAGACCTAGGATTTCCAGTCTCTCGTGCTCGTCGAGAGCAGTCTCGGGCTGCTCCCTTTACTCTGCCATGGTTAATTCCTTAGGAACCGGTGGATCCAGTTTGATCCATCCCTCTCTTTCTTTCCTTCACCAACTTGTTGAGTCTTCCTTCCTACCCCCCCTCCTCGCCTCTCCCCCCTCCTCCTCCTCCTCCTCCTCCTCCTCCTCCTCCTCGGTGTTCCTACTGTAAGAAAAAGATAAAGCTGCCTGACACGAGTCTTGTGCGACTTCTGATGAAATGTCGCAAGTTCTGAGTGGAGGTGCGTTGTGGAGCTCGGTGGGACGGTGGCGCCTCCTCCCTTAAAGTGGAAAAGTTGACGGGGACGCGCGCAGAAGAGGCTTTGACGCAGCGACGGTCACCTGTCGGACTCCGTAGATGCGCTACTTTCCGTAAACTTTTTCTGTCAACTGATTGACGCTCAGATTTGTTTATTTTATTTTTTTTTAAAACTTTTTTAAAAATTTCATCGCGCCTCCATCGGATTGTGACCGAATCATGCCGAACAAAAGTGTTCCTCTGTCATACGGTTGTGAGAGAGATCGCTGGATGAGATAAGTTCATTTCACTTTTTTTTTTGTTTTTTTGTTGTTGTTTTGTTTGTTTCTTTAAAAAGGGAGGTGGAGAGACAGCTTCGCACCCCCGCCCCTCCTCCTCTCCTCCCCTCCGTCCTTGACTGAAATTACCACGACACACTCTGCACAGGGGAGACGAGTCAAGGTAATTATGTGAATCCACATTTTGTTTTTGAAAGTCCATTTTTCTTCTGACAAAAACTTTCTGTGACTGTAAAAGCGACCTGGCTCCGTGTAGCCACAAGAGCTGACTCAAGACCCATCTAGGAAATTGCAGCTGGCTCTCAGTCAAGATTACCATCACCTTGTTGTTGTTTTTTTTTTCTTTCTTTATCACCAACTGCTCTTACAAAACAGTAAAAATCCAAAGAAAGCGAACAGTGATGTGGGGCATTCCGGCCTTGAGCTTGGAGATGTTACACAATCGAAAAACAGAAGAAAAAAAAACAGTTTCTTCAGAGGCACTCTGGAGTTATTTTATTTCGTGTGATGAAAAGGATCACGCCTCATGATCTTCAAGGAAGCCAGCGGTTGCTCTTACATCTTGACCCCAATATGCATATAGATGTGAATAAACTTCACACATTTCTCTCCAGGCCGGTGCAGTCCCAAATAACAACACCTGTAACGCTCTTAACTTTTTCTGTGTGTCGACTTAACGCGGCGATGGCTCGAGGGGATGGAGATGGACCCCAGACGTCCGTGAGCTCCCAGTTCATAGTAATTAGAACCGACTTACAAGGAATTAACAACTTAGTCACGACTTCCTTGAAAGAAAGCCTTTGTCACACTTCGACAGATGCTGTTAAAGCAGACATCTCTGCCCAGCTGCCTGCCTTTGGTTTCATTTAAACTCGAGCCGTTTACGGTGTTGATCGGCCGGTCAGTCTCGTCGCCAGTTTTGGACAAAAAGTTGAATTCAATGACTTAATTTCTCCCCTTTTTTAAGGCAGTGTGGCTTTTACTCTGTCTCCTTAGAGACGTCTCCATTTATATCTGTTCTTCTGCCTGTTTTTAATAGAAAGACCCTGGCTGAGGCATCATTTGGATCTCATATATGATTATGTACATTCAAGGGAGTCCAAAATGCAGACACTCAGAGACCGTGCCAGCTGTAATTTAACTTTTGTTTAGACGGGAGCGTTTTCAGAGAGAGCATGAAACTAAAACTATTAAAATAGCCCGTAGTGCAGCGTGCTAAATATATGTGACTGCCTTTCTGGTAAGAGAACCACACACGCACCAGAGTCTCTGCTGTACTGCACCTCTGTAAACTGGAAGCCACGCTCCCTGAAGCTGCGTGACGGTTCAGGCTTTGGCGCGATTTTACACTGAATGGCCGTTTTTTACAGATCCACAGTTTTTTTTTTTTAAATTATTTGTATTTTTTTTTATGAATACTGATCGCTGTTGCATGCTGTTCATTTTGACCCAAGAGCTCAGGCTGCACACTTTGTGTAACAGTAATGTAAAAAAAAAAGTCACAGTGATTTTCCCTTTCTGCTAATCCCTGCAGCTCTCCCTGCAGCACTTGAAATGGAGGCTCCCGATGGATACTCTGCCAGTAAGTCCCCACGTCGCTTGCACCTACATTCACGTACATTGACAGTGTCTGACCAACGCTTCACACTCAAAGAACAAGGGGGTTTATGCTTTCTGTATCGGAGTGTGTGTCTGCGTTTTGCTGTTCTTGGTATGCTGGAAGTGATGGCGATAGTTGCGTCCCTCTGTCTTTATTGTTGTGCGGCATTATTAACTTATTTCGACTTTAAAGTCTCCTCCAACCTGATACAAAAACACAACATTTTTTGCAATCACAGACCTATAAACACTAGAAGGGATTTTCCCCTAGTGCAGCCCTTTTCCTGTTCACCCCTTAAAGGTAGAGAAGACGATGCATTAGCGACATCCTGTTGAATGCAGCAGATACTGGATATGCACTTTGTGGTGCTCCATTGCCCTTTGCTGGTTTCCTTTGGGCAGGTCGGTTGAATAGCTTCCCTGCCTGTCTTCTGTTTGCTTTGACATGCAGATCTAAAAACAGGTAACGCGTTGTTTATGACCTCAGTGGGGATTTTAAGGTCTCCATCGGGGGTTTGTGCTGATAGGAACACTTGGCAGGCGGGGTAGGGGCGGCGTCGGAAGAAGAACTGGAGGCTCTTCCTTTCCTTGTCCGCCTGTGGGTCGCTTTCAGAAGCGACGGTGTTTGGAACAAAGTCGTCTGTCACGAATCTTCGGAAAACACACGTCTTTGGAATGCAACCCATTTTTTGCATCCTCATTCCCTCCCATGTATTCGACGTTGTATTAAGCATCGAGAGGCTGCCGATGATGAGAGAAGATTTAGGTCAAACGCCGCGCACCATTGTCACACTTATCACCTTCATCTCGCACACCAGTAAAATCACCCTTACATGCAAACATTTTCTTCTACTCACCATCATGTAACACACCGTGTCCCACAGGAAGTGATGTAAGAAGAACCCAAAACTCATACTTAAGTAAAAGTTAAGATATGGTGCTAAAATATGACTTTTGTAACAGTCACTCTTTCAATTAGGACCTGAGTAAAAGTCAAGTACCTGATTTTAAATGCACTTGAAAAAGTAATTGTCTGGCAATAAGTGTACTTAAGTATTAAAAGTAGATTCTAAATATATTTACATGTTTGTATATACTGTGTACGTAGTTTGGGCTGACTGATTGTTGTGATGGAGGATTATCAGAACCAGTGTTTTTTTTGTTGTTGTTTATTTAAAAATCTGATTGCGAATAAAATAAATTCAAAATGTGCAAAGTAAGTAGTAACTAAATGTATTAGATAAATGTAGTGGATTAAAAGTACAATATCTGCCTCCAAAATGAAGTAGCCGAACATGAAGGTGCTAGAGTGATATACATGTACCTCAAAATCAACAGTACAGTACTTGTGTAAATGTACTGAGTTACATTCCATGACTGCCTGCTGTGGTGGTCTCTCCTTTGTACATATCTCAGCTCTTCAGGGCTGTATATATATATATATATATATATATATATATATATATATATATATATATATATATATATATAATATTTTCATTGTTAATTGATCCGTTGATTATTCCCTTCACTGATCAGTCGGTGGTTTGGTCTAGAAGATGTCAAGAGAGTGTTTCCCGAAACCCCAGACGAAGTTCTCAGATGTGGTGTTTTGTCCAGAACCTGAAGCTTTCTATCACAGAGGAGCAAGAACGGATTCATTCTTTATCTTGACAGATAGTCAATCATTTAATTACTGATGATTACTGAATTATTAACAGCGGCTCTGAAGCTTTTATACTCACATTGTACACAAGAAAAAAAACAGGATGTGTGAGTCAATAGAATAACTGAATACAGTGTATCAAAGAGAAATGAATACAACAGAGAATTTTAATGTTTTTTTTGGAGGTGATATGAGTGCATACAGTGCACAGGTGTGAATGGGGTCAAAGTCTGCTTCGAGGGCACAAGTCGCGGCACGTGCATACAGCATGTGTGTGTGTGTGTGTGTGTGTGTGTGTGCAATATCTGAAAGTTACTTTACTTTTACTAAATTTACTTGTATCTCACGATTGTGCAGACTTGAGGCTCTGCTCGGGCTGTTGGTATCGGTCGGATCTGGCAAACGCTGTCCATTTCACAAACATACAAACTCACACCGCTAGCTAGCTTAGTGCTAGCATCTGTGCAGCTGCAGAGGCGGGAAGTAACAAAGTGCAAAACATTCTGTTACTGTGCTTGAGTTGATTTTTCAATACTGTCCATACCCTCCTTACATTTCAGAACAGGCTCTTTACATTAGTTTTAATGCATGAATGGGATGCAAATTATGGATTGTCTTTATTTTGCGACATTGCATGCTGCCTTCCCAACACCACAAGACAGATTTTTAGTCTATCAGTGCATATAACGGACGGAAGAGGTAGCGAGCGAAGTGACGTAGAAGACGTAACAGGACGGAAACAGGCAGAGAGGGAGCGGGTAGAAAAAAGCGCCTTAGTGACAGCGGCAGAGAGACGTGGATGAAATTGAACCGGGCAGCCCTGCCGACGATGCTAGAGCAGATTCTGAGAAGTAAGACATTCCCCTCCCATGGCCTTTGTTTGAGCGAGCCGTTTGAAGTCATCGGCGGGTATCTGTACTTCTTCTTTAATGAAGAATGTGTGTGCTTTTGCAACCTCTGTGCGGCTGTTAGAACGGCTGCTGTGGACCAAAAGGAAAACAGACTGCAAAAAAAAAAAAAAGTGGTCAAACTCACGGATGAAGCAAGGTGAAAGGTCTCTGCTCACCACACAGCACAGAAAAAAACAACAACATTTCAGTCAGAATATAGACGTGGTCTTTTCTGACTCAGAATGAGTGTGAGACACGCAGCCTGACAGTGTATCTAATGGCACTGGATTGACAATATCTGCGGTGGTTTTTTTTATTGAGCAAACACACGGAGAAGAATGGCGGGGTAGTATTTGTGAATAACCAGAGCAGCCTCACTGTTGCACTGACAATGCATGGGCGTCTCTATATGATGGATCTGAATGCTTTTCTCTGCAGCCCAAGGACGGTGGCACCATTGAGCAGGTGCATGCTTTGTTTTTCATCTTTTCTGTTCAATAATTAGGAATCAAAACTTTAACGAGCTTCCTTCCTGTTTAATAAACCAGGCCTTCCTTTTGCATATTAGCTCACCCACCTCACACACTATTATTCCAAACCACATTCGCTGTCACCGTCACACTCGATGTCTTATCTCTGTGCCAATCGCACACACAGATATTCTTCTTTTTTTTTTTTACACGCAAAAAAACACTTGTTTCTTTATCACATACACCATCGTAATCCGTCACGTTATGCAATCGCTCTCGCATATAAATTATCCCACTCTCTCATGAACTTTATTCTCTTTTGCACACGCTTGTCATCCAGTTTTCGCACGCTCGTCGCCTGATAGGTAAATCATGACAGGAATTCACACGAACTTCTCGGATTCACACCTGAGAGAAGTTGGATATTTTCAATCTCACTTACACTCACCTCTTAGTTGTTTTAATAAACAGTTGTTTCTCAATGTCGCCCCTCTCTTGGTCGCCAAATATCTGCCAGGTATGATCATATTGACCTTGTTATCAGATCATTTAAAATGTTGCCTGATATCTTTGTGACGATCCCCAAATAATACTTTAGCGTTTTTGTTGTTTAAGCTAACTCTAGTTTGACAAACTGAAATAAAGACTTCACCCTATCGAATCCTAAAGGTCCCATTTCAGAGTTCTTAAGTGGTTAACATTTTTAAATCCCCCCCCAAAAAAAAAGCATTTCCCTGTGGTATTTCTATTGCCACTGCTGCTGACAAAACAGCGTTAGCAACATGGCTACCGCTAACAGCCTGGCTACTGCCCAAAGCAAAAAAAAACCAACCGTATAAATTCCAAATTCGACTTAGAAATCCAGATGTCAGAGCTATTTAAAAAGGCAGAGTAAAACACCTGGCTGTATTGATAAGTTGTCAAGTTTTGTTACCTACTTTCGAAACCGTCTTGAGTCCCACTGGTAAAATGCATATCCATAGAGTGAATGTCCGTCTTTTCACTCTTGTTTAACCTCAGTTTCTATCGCTTCACCTTCTTTACCTCCTCAATCAGACAGGTTTTCTTTTTCTTTTGCAGTGTAGAGTTTCCACAGTCATTCCAGTTGTATCACTTTACTTTGGGATAGCAAAAAAATGCCTCTTCTTCTTGTGGTTGCACAACGGCAGACGCGCTTTTGTGCTGTAATTCGTTTTTGTGGGAAAAATGGAGCCCAGTGAGCAGACCACATAGCACAGTAAAACACATTGTCTTTTTTTTACAGTTGTTGTACTGCAATCAGGTAATTATAACTGAATGATAAGTTAAGAGAAAAAACTTTTCGTTTTGCCAGAACAGTGTTTGATATGCTTCAAGGGTTAACTGGATATTCCAGCTTCTCTTTATCCTCCTCGGGTTGGAGGTCACTCATGCTCAACTACCACCTTGCTAGCAGCTAATTACATATGTGACAGTTGCCTAATGCAGTCGGAGTGTTGTTTTTTTTTTTTGAGGAAAGGCAGCGCTGACCTTTTTTCTCTTTCTTTTAAAAACAGAGAAAAAGAGACAATCCGCTCGAGTTTCCTGCTCTAATGAAATGGCAATAAATTGTATGGACAGGTGCAAACATTTACTGCGTTATGTACAAAGCCAGTGGCGAGCGACTGAGAAAGGTGAGGCAAATTAAAAATAATGAGCTGCGTTTGCGGTTGTCCTCATATCACACAAACTATTGTTATCTTGAACCTTGAACCATGAAATTTTACTTCTTTTAGCGAGATCCATCAGCATCCAAACAGATCACACGTGATTTGAGGTCCTGCGTGATAATCTGAGAGGAAAAAGCTTGGTCTAATTTTTAAAAGACACAAAATTACGTCTCTAAAATCGCTCTGCTTACAGCGCTCACTTTCCAAACTGGCTTATTTAATAAATTCCATTTTCTCATGCTATTAATTATTAGTTATCTGCAGAGGTGGATTACACCAGGTTGTTCTGGGTCACCCACACATTCACCAATATAGATTACCACAAATAGAGCGGTGCACTAAATCACCTCGCAGTCAGAACCAGGTGTTTCTGTAATACTGCTGAATTTGAGTGCATACTGTACATGACAGCCTATCCATGTATCCAAAAACAATACGTATCTTCAAGTTTTTAAAAGTTGTTGAATGTTGTCACTGGTTTCTCTAGATCCGTTTCTGTTTGTCGGGTCAGCGATGTGCGTGTTGATGTGTCTTTGTGATACGAGTCTCAGTCTTAAGGAAGGCTCAGGGTTTGACAGGAAAAACCAGCTCCCATACTTTGCATCCAGTAAGTCAGAAAGGAGGGCCTCGTCAATCCGGAAAAGAATCTTATCCAGTTCCTCACGCAGCCAGACTCACTCTAGGTGCTGTCTTTCAAGATGCAGCCATTTTGTCAATCCTCTTCGTTCCTGCCATCACAAAAGCAGGCAGACGGAGCTTGACCTCAGTTTGGTAGGTTTACTGTCACTGAACCCAGATACCAAGTTATACTCGTGTGCTGTTTTCTTGAGTTGTGCGACCAAAAACCGCATTGACCATTGTTAGATTCCTGAGACGACGACTGTGGGAGCTACGCATTCATTTAGCGCCGCTAGTCAAGTCAGCATTTATTACACCTACAAGTTTCATGTGTGCACATTTGTTCCTTTTCCATTTGTCAGCACATTAAATTTATCCAAATTCGGCAGTATTACTCAAAATACCGTCCCCCCCCTCCCGTTAGACGTCCTGATCTGACTGTTCGTACAAGATTGACTCAGCATATGTGCGGCACCAACGCAGAGAACCGCGTTTCAATCAATCCGTGCTCGTGCGTGCATGGTTTGGTTCATTTTAAGCAGCTCTGTTCTACTTCATAAGGCATCCGATTTTTTTTTCTTCTTTTTTTTTGCCAAACATTAAAAGGACCAGGTCCCCGTTTCAACACACGTGTGGCAATGCATCCTTTTCACAAGCTCTGCGGATATGTGACCAACACGGGCAACAGTCCGACAAAATATAAGTCTGACTTCTTCCTTTGATTGCCAGCAATTGTCTGAAAGAGCAGTTTGATTTGATTAGTGTGATATGTGTGAATTTGATATATATCCGTGGTTTTGCCGAAATGTAGAGAGCCAGCATTTTTACCCCTGGGGGTATGTGAGGGAAACTATCCTGCTTGAAATGTCACGCAGCAAAGAAACGTCTTCTAACGAGATTTCGCAGCTGTGCCGATATCTCTCTTTGCAATTCTGGCAGGTATTTTGTGATCCAGGCGCCATCCCATTGTGAATTGGGATGTATGTGCCCTTTTTTTTTGTTATCTTTTCAAGTGATTGACTAGAGACCAGGGTCTGTATTTTCTATACTATTTGTCTTTTCTTTATTCATTATCAAAGACACCATATTAAAAGCATCATTCATGAATCGGCACACCTTTGATGGATTTTTATTAAAGAGATAATGACACAATCTGTCTTGACCCATTCATTCTTTCTAACAATAATGCTGTGCTGACATCTTTTAATGGAGGCTTCTAAATTTAGCATTTTAAACCAGACAGCCCGAAACCTATTAGTTTATGCTTGAGACAAGCTAGCCACGGTGCTGCTAGGCAGCTGTCAGCGTGTGCTACAGTAATGGAAAATCCTTCATGACAAATCTGGGCCACTCCTGTCTCCAGGACAGCATTGCCAAGGGATAGCCGGTGTCGGTCACCTGAGATTTCCTCCAACCCCAACCTGTGCAACCTGAGCCCAGGCCCAGGGATTGTGTCATGGACAACGTCTCCCAGTATGCCCCGCTCAGTTGGCCCGCCACAACAATGGAACAATACCACAGAAGAGGTTGTCAGACTAAGAGGAGCTGTCACAGCAAGAGGAGATCTGACACAGATTTCTTTTTCATGTATGAGGGATCATTGCAGACATATTCAGCACTGACAAATTGTAACAAGGCCTGTCTTGTAGCAGTTTCAGATTTAGCACGTAGCACGTTCCTTTGATTTTTGACTGAGACTTCCTCGGCTACGGCTTTTTGCTACATCAGTTTTAAAAGCATCAGACAGTCTGGTCTCATTAAACTGAACACTTTCACCGTTTTGGCTCCGTTTTCAGCTTGCTTGAGGAAAACCTTTAATTGCGCTGATGGTTGAGTGACGGCTCACTGTGGTTCCTAAGGGATCTGACACCTGGGTCAGCAGGGGTGTTTGCCTGTTGCCACCGTATTGTTCTGATGACCCTGACGGAGTCGGACTGTAAGGGGATAAGGGATTGGTTTGCTCTCCCTCTGAGTGGACACAGGGCTATCCATAGCCCGGGTTCTGTACAGACTGCTGAGAGGATGCAATCTGATCCACATTTGCTGGACATCAGGATCCCATAGGTGCATGAAGTCCGTTTAGTTTGTTGCCTTCTGCATTCTGTGCCGTGACTTCCATAGTGACCGCTCAGGTGAGGCTGAGAAGGAGATCTGAGAGGGATGAATTTAATCATTTCACACAAGGCTACTCACTGCTTATCGTGTGAACTTTCGCTTAAGTTCGACTAACTAGAAACGTTTCCGCTGTTCGGCTTTTGTTCGCCGTCTCTATCTGCGCGAGAATGACCCTGATCCCAAAAATACTTTGGACGCTGCGCCAAGTGTGAATAAAAAACGAATGCGGTTATGTGCAAATGAAACAAGTCCACATATTAATATCTTAAATACAAGCATCGGATAGCTTGGAAACCTTTGCCCGTACTTGTTTGTGAACGACTGGGCCTTTCAAAGATGCCGCTTTTACACCCAATCATAATGCAGTCACCTTGTCACCAACTGTGCGTCTCATGCGGCATACATGTCTCACGTCCCATCAGCCACGTATATCTGTGTGTATACGTGTGTGTAAATATACAGCTGCATGACATTGTGTTTGTTCCACAGGTACTGTATTGTACAGCATAATGAAGATCGCTATGTTTCTGTTTGTCTCCCAGGTAACGGCCAATGCTCTCCCGGTGAGGTGAACTCGAGAATGTTGGCGGATATGTCAACACCTAATGGACAGACAGTTCCTCAGGGTCCTAATTCCCCCAGTGGTGAGTGCTCAATCAAGAGATAACACATTTCTGCAGTCTGCCAAGAGCAGCTACCCTACACACACACACACACACACACACACACACACACACACACACACACACACACACAGACAGACAGACAGGCTCTCCTGTATATATACTGTTCTAATTCGCTAGATCAGTTCATTCTGATCATTTGTTTTTTTTTGCCTTTATGAAATCTTCGGCACTTTCACAATACAAGACTTCTGCGGAAGGGAAGGTTACTTTATTTCCTCTGAACCTGTGGAAGGCGTTTCACATGAAACAGACAGAGGGTGTGTTAAGCCTGGGTTTGTTGAATCGAGCAAATGAATGTGCCAAATGTGAGCAGATTAGAAAACAGGTGCTCCTGATGGTGAGGGGGGCTTCTCCGTAGGGTAGGTTGTCACCACTGGCGGGTGAGTATGTGTGTGAATGAGTGAACAGGGGGGGGGGGGGGATTCAGAGCACTTTTGACGAGATTACTTTGAAATTGCAGTCCACAATCAAAAGCTAAACAGACTTTGGAAATTACAAGAGGTTTTGTTCAGAGACGCCTTATTGCAACTTGCAACATATCACACTTTGTTGTACAATATTGCACTTTCGCAGAAGTGTTGCTTGGTTCCTTTCAGTCTATTGACCTGATGCCTCAGATTGCATCTAGCGATGTCACTGTGAGGCAGCAAAATGAGAAAAGGGGAAACTGAGCGAGACGGGGCAGCTAAGTGAGAAAAAGGGAAGCTTGTTTCCCACAAGTTTAGAGATACAGGGAGCGTGCAGGGTGATGGCGTTCACAGGGAGATACTCTCCGCCGATAAGAGGTGTAGTCATTCTGGAAGTTGCCCAACATGATTTTTTGCTATTTGAGGTTAAGTTACACAAGAAGGGCTGCATCACATCATCTGTTGTAAACAAGCGTGAAGCGTTGTCAAATTTCACCTGAACACTTACACTTACGAGCATAAAACGTAAACTGTACATCAGCTGTCCTGTCGGAAGAGTAGAATTACAACCCTCTGGGTTGAAGGTAACAGAATGTCCTCTTCAAACGGATGATTCGCTTTCACTCAGCCCCTCAATGCCGTGTGATTTCTATGGAATCTGTTACTGGTATTGTATCCAGAAGAGAGAGGGAGATGTATCAAATAAAGCATCTCAATAATGTTTTTCATCGCCGCTTTTGTCATCGCAAACGTTTTTGATTAAAAAGTTTGTCCTCATCGGACCACTCTGTGCATTCTGCTCTGCCACACTGGAGAGACAGATGTAAAGATGCAAGGAGCTGAATAGCAAGGACGTTCAGGTCTGCTCCGTGTTGCCAGGATACAGCTGTCGAAGACAAGGCTCGATCACAACGTGGGTATTGGGATAAGGGCTGCTTCTTTACAAACTGTGGCATTGGAAACGTACAGTATCGGTTTGAAGAATGTGGTTGCTTTCTGGAATTTTTTCTCCTATAGTAGAAAACATTACCAGTATTTCTAAATGTGTTTTACGAGCCTACGAGTGTTAAATGGATGCGGCTCCAGACCCCGGGGGGACAGTTGATGGATGCAGTCAGATGGGAGGCTTTAGTAGAACAGCCACATATGCTCGCGCTGTGATTACTGCCCCAGCAAATCCCAGAACAGGATCATCAGGATCAGTAAGTTTTGCCTGCATGGTGTGCAGACAGTTTCGCACAGCCCCTTGCATCCCCCTCAAACAATCAACAAGACCAAGAGTTTGTTAATTTGTAAGATTTTGCAGACTAATTACCTTACCTCCGGTCCATGACCAGGGATCAAGCTGAGCTTTTACTGTACGGGTGGGAATCACCAGTTTGTTTCGGGGCAGGGAGGGCTTTATTAAAAAGCAGTGCAGCCCTCGCGTGAAGCCCGCAAGTGGTTTCGATATTGTTGCGTGTGACTGATGTGCATAGATAGATCGATAGATATAACCCTAACCCTAAACAGGGCTTTGTTTAAGCATTTCCTCATTTATCCTTAACCGTCATCTTGTGGTGCTGCGCAGAGCAAAATACATCTTTGGTGTTGTTGCCTGAAACAGGCTGGAAACTTTGGTTGAATCTTTCTGGCAGGCTGAACTGCGTACTGTTGTGAAGTCGGAGTGACTATTAGGACTTGGTTGCAGGTGAATGACACTAGGTGTAGCTGCGTTTGCTAATTGCCATCCCCCATGTCTTTATTTTTTGCCTACAAGTACTACTAATTGCTGGTGACTGATAACTAGAGACTGCAGGTGGTGAATAGTTTCCCGCCACAACCGCCCACACTCACACACACACACACACACACCCATACGTTCCACACACACACGATTATACACTCTCTTGCCCTTGTCATCCAGCCAATCTCCCATTGCTTGTCAGGTGTAAGCTACAGGGCCTCTGACACTCCCTTTCTCTCCAGGGACAGCCAGGAACCAGACCAGCCTGTTTCTCTTTCTCTCCCTCTTTCCGTCTGTTCAGTGTGTCAGTCCATCCTAAAGCTGCCCGTGATGCATTATTTTGCACATCTATCACACTCAAGTGTTCATTGCGGATCAACCTTTCATACTTTCGGCCAATCCAGTCCATCCTGACAGCTCATCTAATGCCTTTATATTCGAAGTCATGCATCACGGGGCCGGCCTAGGCTGCATAGTTGCTATAGAGAGTGTTGTATGGTAGAAGTATGTTTAGGGCACTCCCATAAAACCTGCATTTTCTGAACGTGACTCTGTGAAGTCTTACATCTCCGGATTGTCGTTGTTTGCTTTTTACAGAACTGACAATTAAGCAAGAAGAGGAAACGGCGGAGGAGGCCGACAACAGAAGCCCAGCGCTTGAAGAAATAAGCCAGACAGGGGAGGAAGAAGGAGCACTGGAGGAATCCATGACTGGCAGCCCCAACGATGTACAGGATGGGTTATCTGGACCAAATGTGACGGCTGACGCTGGAAGTCGACAAGCACACGGTACCGATGAGTATATTTCCAAATGCCATTTAAAGCGTGCGATGCCTCAAAGAGGCTGCTTGCTATAATTGACGCAATTATTTCACGAACATCTTTAACGCATCAACAATGTCTTCTAATGATTGAAATCAGGGCGGTGTGTACATTTCCCACTCCTCAGAGAGAGTCAGACATCATTTGTTTTCCTCCACAGTGGGTGTGGAGCGCTCGCTGTTTTTTTTGTGCGTTTGCTGAAAGACAATAGCTCAGACTTGGAATTATTATCAGGGAAAAAATATCCTTGGAATCCCCCGCAACCTGTTTCCAACTGACGCCACGACTGCTCAGGTTGTCACAGCATTAGGATCGTGTTTCTCTTTTCCAACTGGCAGCAGATCAAAAGATTTTCCATTAGAACAGAGGACAGTAGCTGCGAGTCACCGCGAAAATCAGAGGTTTACAGAATAGCATTGTACCAAATTAAAGTCTGCCGTAAAAAACATACACAGGTAAACGGTGTAAAGACATATTGTCGGTGTGGATTTGTGAGAAGACGTTGAATTAGTTTGGATGTTTTGAGTTTGATTTGATTCAGTTTAGTTAGAGTGCTACGAGTTTAATTTAATTTGAAACAATCCAGCTTTTTTTCTCCACTTGTATAACACAGGGCAGCTAACTTCACTTAAGGTCAATTCATCTCCAAATGCTGGCAGGCACAACTACTCTACCAGAGTGGATACAAAAAACAGTCTATTTCCACATTGTTAGAAATAAGTGAAAGGGTTGATAATTGCAAATGGAGATTGGATTGAAACTTTTTTATTTTTTTGTGTTTTTTTTATAGTTGCCATTAGTAATCACAGAAGTAGTTCAAGGATTCATGTGTTATTTGAGGATAATTTGATAGACTTTAATTTAACTCCTACAATAAAAAAGCAGCCATGAGCGGTTCGTACTTTGTGCACACGGGGAGACAAAGTTAGCTGTCAGTTATGAAAAAAGAAAAGCTAAATGAGTTCAGTAAAAAAAAAAAAATGTCTGCAGTGTTCTTGAAACTTTCTAAAAACATCTCCCGCAATGAGTGCGGTATTGACTTCCTGTGCCTGCCTCTATCAGGCGACAGGCCGTTCCAGTGCAACCAGTGTGGCGTCTCCTTCACCCAGAAGGGAAACCTGCTGCGACACATCAAGCTGCACACCGGCGAAAAACCCTTCAAATGCCCCTTCTGCAGCTACGCCTGCCGGCGGCGTGATGCCCTCACCGGCCATTTGCGCACTCATGCTGGTAAGACTCCTCCTCACCCTCTTCTCTTTTTTACTCATCCACTTCTGTTACCCAGAAGAGACGTGTCTTTCATCAGAAGTGCTTCAAAGATCCGGGGGAAAAGGAGACCCATGACATTGACGTATTTATTTTCAAATGAGACTCAGTTCAGTATTTGGGACAGACCTCTGTGTAAGGTTTGATATTCTGTTTTTCCCAATATTGTGCTTTTGTTTGCATGTCTACACTCTCTCCCACGGTGAGTGTGTGGACCTGATCATTGCAGTTTGCCTCTCACATAATGTAGGAAAAAAAACAAAAAAACCTTTAAAATCAATTATCTGAGGACTAAAGTGTACCTTTCATAAAGAACATTTTGCATCAGGAGGAATCTTAGAGGCCCCCACCTGGTTCAACATAATGCCAGGCTTTTTGATCAATGTAATTATTATTTATTTTATTATTTTTCATTTGTAAGTGCCTCTTCATTGTTCTCATCAGATTTTTTTTTGTGTGTGTGTGACTAAAGAAGAGCTAGCAGAAACATGGTAGCCATACCGTACGGTTGGTGCCTCTGTTTAGCATTGTTGTTGGATAGATGTGTTTTTTTTTTTCTTCTTTCTTCTGTATGTGAGTGTTATAGACGGTGCTGTGAGTGTTTTATGGTTAAGCACCAAGGACATGCTGTTCCTTAGTAGCTTGACTGGCTCGGGAGGAAACTATCTGTCTGTTGAGAAACACATGGGGAGCGCTGGCTGCGTCTCTCAACTGTAACCCACTTTCCTATCAGAGAGGATGTGCTCGCCCCTTTTTCTTTTTTTTTCTTGCTCCTTTGAGATCAAGGTCAGACAATACCGTCATTTCTGCCTGTGATGCCCCCACAGGGGTTACTCATACGCAGTTCCCTGTTTAGACGCAGGCAGGGTGTGAGTCCATGTGTTTGTGTACAATTTTTTTTTTGTCTCTAATCGCCATCTCAGTTGCTTCTTTAATGAGTTTTCTTGCTTTTCTTATCTCCACGTCTGTCCTGCGCTATCAGCGATGGCCATTTTCTTACTTTCACTTCCTCTATTGTTCAACTGCCCCCCCCCCCCTTTTTTTTTGTTCCTTTGAAAAATCACGGTTAGCAATTCACACCTGGCCATTTTAGTTGGAAATATGAGGATTCTGTTGCTGCCATGACGTTCTTGGACACACGGGGGACTCTCTCCTCAGTCGCCGGATGCTGCAGACCTGACAGCTCTGGCCTGGTGCCTTGCCAGGAAGAACAGGTGTAGCCAAAAAATAGAGGGAAATGCAGCATTGACAGAGAGGTCAGGCGAGGGAAAAACGTGCGACAGGAGCGAGAGATAGTCAAGAGTGTCAGAACAAAAGCATGTTGAATCGGGACTGATATTCCTAAGGCCTGGTAGAATGTTTTAATTATCCATTGAGAAGCGGGACAATGCAAGGCGATTCTCGAGTGGCAAAAGGATTTCACACTTTTTTGTACAACAGACGATTTAAATTCGAGCAAGTTCCCGTTTATTAGCCAAATGCAATCAGTCAAGTGAGTCTGAGTGCACAGTGTGGATCATTTACATGACTAAGAATAGCAGCTGAAAGGTGGATTCTTCAGGTCCATCCAACATCTGCACAAGGTCGCATGTGGGCGGTTATATAAATATGAAAAAGTAATGAAGTCTATGTTGTGTGTGTGTGTGTGTGTGTGTGTGTGTGTGTGTGTATGTGTGTGTGTGTGTGTGTGTGTGTGTGTGTGCGTGCTTGAGAGAGCGTGTGGACGAGAGCCGCCAAGAAAACGAGGCGGCGCCGCTCGACTGAATAATGCCTACTCCACTGTTTTACTTTCACGCAACGAAGACAAGAAAAAATGATTTCCATGATGACGTTTTTTTTTCGTTCAGAAGTTACGCTCTCTCACTACCCAGAATGAATATTACTGCAATGACCCCGCAGACACACTTACTCACGCTTAAATAATACTGAAACCTTTTGTTATTAGCCACCACTTTTCCTACTCAGAAAAAAGATAATGAATCCTAGTTTCGAGTTCTGCCAATACAGTGTCATTCATAGACCACAAAAGTACTGAATGACACATATAGCTGAAAAAAAAAAAAAAAAGGCTGTTATCATTCCACATGATGACTGCTGATGCAAGATTTGGCCGCGCCATTCTGCGACACTCACATAAAAGCAGTCAAGGTAAGAAAGACGTTCGCAGACAAAGGAATATCCAGTTCTGAGTAACTTCGATACTTTATTGAGAAAAAGAAAGAAAAGAAAAAGAAACTAAACATCCCTCTCGGTGGGAGAAAAGCACTCAGGTTCACGTGTGAACTGTCACCTATGTTTCAATGTGTGTGTGCCTGTGTGTGTGTGTGTGTGTGTGTGTGTGTGTATGTGTGTGTGTTACAACCTCCACCGCCTCAGACTGAAACGTGTTTGGTTTCTCTGTTCTCACAGTGACAAGAGCACAGGATCATCACATCTTTCTTCTAGTAATAGCTGTCCCCATTATGCCAGTGAACGTCTTACTAGACCGCGTTGCTAATGATGGCGTCTGGGTCACGCCAGTGTGCTGCTGTGGCCTCAGGTTCACTCACCGAGTCCCTTTATGAGTCATTACATTGGTTTTGAGAACCTGTTTCCTCAGCAGTGTCAGCCTGCGTAGGGTTTTCTCTTTAATACAGTATGTCGCAATTACGTTTATACACATTTTTGACTCAACTTCTACCTCGCTGTGGAAACAGCTCCTGTACATTCCATCACACGAAGGTGGTGACCAGCTACGGCTACGTAACTAACTACATGTACTCAAGTAATGTATTTAAGCGCAGTTCTGAGGCAATTGTGTTTAATACCATAGTGTCTACATTATCTGCTACTGTTTTCCTGCCCTCCACTTCATTATGGAAGGAAATGTTGTACTTCTTACTCCATTACAGTTAGCTACTAGCTACTTTGCGGTTTACTTTATGCACCAGAGCGAAGTAGCACATTTTTAAGTACATTTGTTGCCCCCAAAAATACTTCTGATACTTAAACTGCCAATAGAATAGTTTTTTACTTCAACGTACAATTATGAATTAAATTGCTGATTGCATAATGTAATGGATATAGAATAATTAAACCATCCGCATCGACAACTATACATGATAAAGTGCTTTCTAGGTTGCTTTTCCAGTGGACAAATTGTGATAAAGTGCCCTCTAATCATGATTTCCTGCGTGCTGGTGGTCTACTGCACACAACTGGTGCCTTATTCATTTCTTGTCGCCCCGGCCTTCAGTCCGCCACTGGACTAAATGATTGAATTAATTCTTGTTTTGTTCTGCGAAACAATCCAGGTGTCTTTGAAACAGCAGCACATAGGATATATACCACTTGGAACGCAATGGGGGACAAGCTGTTGCCACCCCTAAGATACTTGAAGACTAAATACCATTTGCTTGGGTTACTTTCACTTTAACAATGTAATATTTTAACACAATGTCTAACTATTACTGAAGTACAACTTTTGGTTACTTTTTACTTTTGGGCCTGAGGAATATTATAAATCCTCAGATGCGTTGCAATTCTCCCCAGAGAAGAGTGTCTCAATGCAGAAAAGACAGGAATTGAACCTAATTCTCAACGTCGTGATCACCTGTAGCAATTTTGTAAGACCGGTCTGTTGGCTGGAACCAACTGGAAGACGAAACATTGTCTAGATGTGACAATGTGGTGGCTGTGGTTCAGGAGCATGTTGAAGTGCCCTCCTCCAAGATACGGAACCCCAAACTGCCCCTCGATGGCTCTTCCATTCAGTGTGTGAGAAGCGCTGAGCGTAGAAATATCGCTGATTTTATTTGGAAGCTCCTGATGAGCTGGCCGGCACCTTACGTAGCATCATTGTGTGAATGAGAGTATGAATGGTTGAATGCAGCAAGTGCTGTGTAGCACTTTGAATAGCCGTAGAATGGAGAAACACTTAACAGCCGGTCAATTAGCCATTAAGTTGACATAAAACAAGTGTCAGGTGTACCTTTTATGGCCGGCTATGTCTTGACCTCATGAAGAGTGTAAGCAAAGACAACGAAAGTAAATTCATCCGTTTATTAGAAGGATTAGTCATTACAAACGAGATGTGTTTTAAAAGAAGCAAACTTTGAAAAAAATAAATCACACATAGAAATAAAAAATTTGAATGCATAGCGATTAAACTGATAACAGTTTCAGAATCACATTGCAGCCCTCTGAATCATAATCCAATAGAAACTGAGGCGCAGAGAGATTCCCACCCCCTAGACGCCAGTGACTGGACCCGTGAATCACTGGTAAACTCGTACCTACGCATGTTCCAGGCGGAAATTAACTTATCTCAACCACAGCAGTCACACTTGGATGTTGGATGGATGTAGGCTAGACGGGGTGGATGGCTTGACCGAGATAGATGTAAGAGATGTGCCTCCATCTTTCCACTTGTCTCGGTAGGAAGAAATGGAATAAAATAGAAATGACACAATGAATCACACTCCACCTCCATAGCAGTTTAACTTTGGAGTTTGTTTCCTACCGCCACCATGGGATGCGACTGTTCACTCATGCTGTGCCCCTGCAGCAGTGGGAGTTTCTGCTGTGTGTTTCAGAGACCAAAGCGTTTTTTTTGAAAAGGCAGACGCCATGCAACTATCTGTCGCCCACAGCTTCTTCTTTGTGTCTGGCAACAGTTGTGTGGAATCCTCACACTAGTAGTGGAACATCCATGATCTCAGAGGCTGGGTTTGTTTGTACTACTGACTGTTCACGGTATTTACTACTACGCACCGCCTGTAAACGCTGCAGCAGGTTGCATTATCTCATCGGACACTACCCACTCTTTCTGTCTGCCCGGCAGTGAATGAAGTTTAATATTCTCTCTTTCTCTCTCTCGAATGTCTTCACTTTTTAGTTGGCAAACCACACAAGTGCAACTATTGTGGTCGGAGCTACAAGCAGCGCACTTCTCTAGAGGAACATAAAGAGCGCTGCCATAGTTACCTGCAGGGCATCGGCTTGGATTCGACCGCCAACACTGGCCCTTACACAGGTAAACGGTTTTACTAAACCTGAAACTGAGAATGCGAAGGCGGCATAATGTGTAACGGTAACTGTAATACAGTAAAGCAAAGTTGGATCTCAGAGGGAAAAAAACTGCATGTACACAGCAAAAGGCCTGTATGAAGCATCTATGACTATGTCAATTCTGCACAGAATGTTTTCTGGCTTTTTAATTTATTATTTGCTCAATGTGATCTTTTATGATTTTCTATTTATCTGTTAATACATTTTCACGACTCTCATAATGTATGTAGATACACTTAAATGCTTCAAAAGGTCATTTATTAATTCATTTAGTCTTCAAAGAATGAAAATAATTTAAATGAATTGAAGCTAAAATGATTAGAAATAATAACAATAATAATCATCTTTATTTATTAACACTTTTCAAAGTCAAGGTTGAAACAAGATTAAAACATATTGACTGGGGCAAATCAAAACAAGCAATTCAAATGACAAACAATGGGATGAATACTAACAATGAAACAGACGTGTTGGCAATAAGATGGTGTGCTAGAATTAATAAAAGGCTTTTTGTGAAAAGATTGAAGTGATTTAAAAGAAGTCACTAACTCAAGCAACATTTCCTCTGGGATTAGGAGGCTTTATGGGTGTATGGCAGAACTGAAGTTGGATGTTTAAATTAAATGCCATAATCAAAAATGAATGTTTTTTTCCTGAAAGCAGAATTCTTATTTCAGTTTCATTTTTACACATTTTATGAAAAGCGACCTGTTCGATTTGACTAATTTTACTTTTGAGTGTCAACACCCAACACATGTGTTCTTCCCTTCTCTAACTCCCTCCGCCTTCTCGAACTGTCCAGGTGAGGGACCTACAGAGCCGAGGCCCATGGCGGAGGCCAACACCATGGCCACGTTCGAACGGCCGCCTGTTATTGAAAGGCTGCAAAATAATGTGGGCAAAAGGAAGAGCACCACGCCCCAGAAATTTGTAGGTGGGTATCTTTAAAAAAAAAAGAAAAACTTCCAAGAAGAAGTTAAACTGCTTTTCTCTACTTTGTCATTGTCCTTGAGGAGCAGTATTATATGACGCATTATATAATCTGATTACATTTCAACTCTTCCAGTGTCTTTTTGTGTGTAAAGTAGAGTTGGTGGTTGAGGATGATTTTTTCTGTTAAATTCTACGCTGATGGATTAATAGCAAATCATATAAGGTGACTGGCTTTGACCTCAACTCATGCAGCATTTCAGTGGATTTTGTTGTGAAAGAAGTGTATTACTTGTCCAAGCAGACTGTAATTTAGACTTGACAGTAGCTTTGCAGGATCTTCATTAAATTGTCATCACGTAATGCTAATATCACTTTTATGCTGATAGCAATTTCAAAGTTATTAATGTATCTAATTGTTTTTCTGTGCTAATCGCTTAGAGTTTTTTCCCCTTTCCTTGCAGTGTTGCATCATACAGTATTATATTATAACACACAATAGACCTGCCCTAGTTACGAGCACAGATTCGTTCTCTGAATTTGGTTTAATTTGCCACACTATTAGAAAAAAAAGAGAGAGAGAGAGAGATTGAGCAAGCTAGAGCAAAGCTGTTGACTGAGAGGCAAGGAAGTGTTTTTCACTCTGTGGTTAGGTACACCTGTAACTTTGCCATTGCTCTTATCGAGAGAAAACAGCTCACCGCATCCCTGTTCTGGAGGGGTTAAACAGTGCAGTAGATGGATGGGGCTTTCCACCTCATTAGATGCATACATGCAGAACATCAAGTGCAAAATAACAAAAGCCAAAAAAACAAGCCCTGAAATATCGGCGAGATATAAGTTTGTGGAGTCAAGTCTTGCTCATATTTGTACAGCTTGTTCTCCTTTTGTTTGTAGCTACAGGCAAGAGTG
Organism: Diplodus puntazzo; assembly: GCA_963678695.2. Lineage (NCBI taxonomy): Eukaryota > Metazoa > Chordata > Actinopteri > Spariformes > Sparidae > Diplodus > Diplodus puntazzo. The sequence continues at coordinate 21,968,215 of OZ023164.1, forward strand.
TCGCCCTCCACGTCTGCCAGTGCCTCTCCATTTATTACGTTTTGTGTCGTACATGTTGAAATTGTTGAGTCAAGGAATTTCTGTGCAGTCATAGTGTTACTCTGTTTCATGCAGGTGAAAAGATGTTACGATACAGCTACCCTGAAGTTAGCTATGAGATGGGCCTTAAGTATGAGAAGCAGGCAGAACTGCTGCCGGCCCACATGATGGACCAGGCCATCAGCAATGCCATCACATACCTGGGGTCGGACAGCATTCGGCCTATGCTTCACCATCCAGGTCCCCCTCTCTCTATGGCCGAGATGATGCCCATCAACCCCCTCTTCCACCATGTCATGCCACTGGGCCAACGAACAGAGCGTCCAGGAAACTGTGACACGCTGCCACCTCAGCCACATGACCACCCGGGCCATCACACCACAAATGGCCCGACTGCTTTAAGCAGGCTCGGCAAGCCGCCCCAGAAAGTGCAAGAGGAATCTCCTAACCACAGTGGACTCGACTCAGCTGACTCAGCTCGCAGCAGCCCTCAGGAGAGGCAGGGCTACCACGGGAGCAACCCCCCTCCCGGCCTCAGGTCCCGAGCCAGTCCAGCCGTGGTGTACTCAGGTGAGCGGCTATCAGAAGCATCACCCAGAAGTGGGGCAGGAGTGGGGACTGGGACGATGCGGGCGGCCACAGATAGGCTCACGAGCCATGAAGGGGTTAGGGTGTTTGGACGAGAGGGCCAGGAGTTGCGGGCCTTCCAGTGCGAGCACTGTCGGGTGCTCTTCCTAGACCATGTCATGTACACCATCCATATGGGCTGCCACGGATACAGAGATCCACTGGAGTGCAACATCTGCGGTCACCGCAGCAGAGACCGCTACGAGTTCTCCTCTCACATAGTCCGCGGTGAACACACCTTCCATTGAGAGGATGGGTAGGAATTAAGGGAAAAGGCAAAGAAGGGAAAAGGAGCAATAGCCCGATATCCGTCCTTATCCCCTGACCTCTGAGACTGCACAGTTTGAATGACACTGTAGACAAGTGTAGCACAATCATAGCATAGACTTCTTTTTAAGCTACTTATTGTGAATCTGAAAAGTTGAACAATCATATGAAGGTATGGGCCAAAGACACATTTTCTACATATTGAATTAAGATTAATGTAGAGGAAGGAAGGTAAGTTGTTTTTGTTTTTTTCTCTTAATGTTCATGAAATGTATAACAGAGCAGCTGTCAGACGACTTTCATTTGATTCTTACTGGATAATGTCTCCTCGTGCTTGTCCCGTCGCCACGCTTTTGTCACCGGAACTTTTTTTTTTTCACTCTCAAGAAGTAACAAGATATAAGGACATGTTTCTGTCTTGTGGCCTCAGTGCGTCAGATACAGTTTATTTTAAGAAAAAATGAAAGTGCTACAAGATGTACAACAGAGGTGAAGACTTCAGGTAGTCTCTAACACACTGGAATCAAACCTGGAATCTCCAATAGTTAACAATCCGATCATCACCTTGTTTCCACCTGGTATTTTTAATGCGTTCTTATTAACACTGAAATCTGATCTTTGTCCTTGTGATAAAAGCCTCTGAATCAGTGATTTCAGGTAGCAGCAAATCAGCAAGTCCCAGATTCCCTTAAAAAAAGCATCGATTTTTTTTGAGTTGTTGAGTTAAGGGAAACTCAAGACACCTTGACAACATCGTCTGCGACAAATTCTTAGACATTTATGGCAGCTTGTAAACTTTAGCAAACGTAGTGCATTAAGTTATCCTTTTCCTTGTCATTCTGTCCCAGTGTGTTGCATTACTAGCATGTGAGCTACTCTGTGACTGCTTAATTTTTTTCACACTTCTGTGGAATAAAGCATCAATCAAAGCTTTCATGGCGCAGAATAGACATGTTATCAGTAGAGGCGTGTCTCTTTCTGCCTCCTCACTTGCCCATTCTCTAATTTAAACCAAGTTTTATACAAAGTAAAAAACGAATAACTGCATCAGTGCATTGTTGAGTACATATTCAGCAGGTTGTATGGATCGTCTGTTTATGCCGACCTAAGATCCAAACACTATGCAAGCCACACTACCTCCAGATGTAGTCAGGCAGATCCGATCGCATTAAAATGCATTTGTCCTTGTCTGGATAACACATCCAGGTACAGATCACATTCTAATACCAGGTTTAAATTGGGTGTAATTTAAAACAAAACTTAAAAAATCCATGCTACCATATATGAATACTTATCGGTGTGGTATTGCACATATCAGAGGATTTGTTTCCTGTCTTTTGTTTTTCATTACATTGCAACAGCCCATTATGCTCTATTATTAATAATAATAGAGCTATTATTATTAATACAACCAATGATAGGGTCATGTGGTGCTGGGTGTTCTAGCTGCAAGCAACTTGGTGTCCATGTAGGCTTGATTGTCAGAGCTGTGGGGAGTTCTAAATGTGTCTATCTACAGCTATGGAAAGTCAAACAGTTTTGCCATCGTTTTGACAGTATTTGGTTCTGCTTTAGTAATGCTGCTTCTGCATAAATTATTTTGCAAACATAAATGACTATTAATTACAATCTTGTTGAGATTTAAAAAAAAAAACATTTGAAAGTACATCAGACTTTATTGTTAGCTCCTAATAATGGATACAACAAACACAATTTTTAGAAATGTTATTCCATTAGTCAACAAGACAACTTGGAGGCTTTGAATGTTATTTAATAAGAGTGGCAAATAAAAGTGTGTGTGTACAGAAATAGAAACAAGATTTACAGATGTAGCCTATATCACAACTTACTACAACATACACAATTTGTAGTACTTTCCTTTCCACAAATATTAACAAAAACATGTAACAAATTTCATTTGAAATTGTTATTGTTTGTACCGACACCTCCTTTGTGAAGTTAGTGAAGTCCAAGACCAAGCTAAAGCTAATGCTAACTCTCTAAAAAGGTTATATAGCCGGCTGATTGCAGAAAGCTACCTCTTACACAATTTGTAGGATTCAGCTGAACCTTCATTAATTCACTTGGACTGTTATTATGATGTGCAGTCGGGCTATTTTTTCAGTTTTTGTTACACTGCAGTAATAGCCCAGCTATTCTTGTAGCCAAAAGTAGCATTTCTAGCTAGCAAGTTTATATTTTTGTGTTGCCGTGCATGTTATCACAATCAATCACTTAGTCTTTACCTGCACCACCATTGTTTTTCCACTTATCAGTGGCTGGTAAAGCACTTGTGCACCACTACTTGCACAAAAGAGACCACCAACTTCCTGCTGCCGTATAATTTGTCATTTTGAAAGTCTTGTACAAAGAATCAGCTTAAACAATTTTTGAAAAGGTATTACTGAATAAAGCTGTTCTGACGAACACTGTATACCATATTTTAAAACATCTAGCAAAAAAGGCTTTTCCTCATGAAAATTGCACTCATAATTAAATAGATTAAAAACAACAAAAATCACATGTATTTTGAGATTAATATCTACATGAAACATTTCCCAGGCAAATGTTCTCTGGTGAAAGTTTTACATTTATGTGTGGACTCATTAACATATGATTATGAAGTCAAATCTTTTGAACTTTAAATCTCAACCTCTATCTCATGAAACTGAATTTGTTGCTTGAATTTTGACTCGTTTCTCGAAAATCGCAATTGGCATCTATTTAGTTTATCTTTACAAGGTAAAACAATTGGTAATGTAGCAAAAATCACAAAACAAGGAAGTAACAAAAGGTGCAGCATCACGGTTCCTGTCAGCTCTGTGACCTTTAAAAAAGTTAATCTGTTATCACATTTTCTTTACTAAGCAGCCAAGCTGTTTGTTTTCCCTGGTTGCTCTTCTGAAAACTACAAATCTTGGTGGCTCGTGGGTTATGTTGCTTGCAGTTTGAGCACACAGATTCCGAAACTTTGCTTTAAACTAGCAGACTTACAAATGTATATTCATCCATATAATGACAGAGGATAGCAAATGATTAGAATTAAGATGGCGTTAGATGATTCAACTGAAAGTATAATGCAAGATGCTTTATTTTAATGTATACCAAAGGGATGCAGGAGGCAAAGGGTATGGCATGGGTGGCCTTTCTCTGTTGTACTTCACTTTATGCCATATGCCCATCTTTTTGATCCAACCCACTTTGTGATTCAGGCTGTGTGGATGTCTGTGTTTATATAATATAAGTGTTGAACTTTTTTTCCCAGTGCTTTTGGTGGGGGTCCGCTTCATCTGGGCTGTTTTCCAACTCAGCAAACACGCTTACATGTTCGGTTCCAAATGCCGTCTTTCAATCCTTTTTGAATGTCATGACAAATACAGGGAAAAACATCACAGCATCCCTGCACAAATACCTCTTTGTGAGGCGTCCTTGGCATCTTAAAATGTCTTGTAGTGCAGCTTTAATTTCCATTGAACACTGAAAAAAATTACTCCCTTTTGAAATAGACCAGATTTTAGATGTGTACGGTGGCCGTTTGGCTTGTTTATCTCCTACTGTAAGAATCAGATTGCTCATTATCTGCTCCTCACTAACACCATGTCAAGCACACACACACACACACACACACACACACACACACACACACACAAACACACTACTGTCTCTCGCGCTTCCTCTCTCCCGTAATGTTGCCACGTTCTTGTATGACCTTGTGCAGAGGGGATGCAGAACGAGGCAGCTTGAGCAAGAGGAAAAGTGAGAGTATGAGTGTGTGGCTAACACGTCGTTCTACTCTGAAGGCACTTGTCAAAACTGTAGCGTTCCACATCACCTCTGTAAACATGCTCAGACATTAAAAGTTCATGTATGGAAAGTGGAAACGGCGTGTAGAAGATAAGCCACTTTTCCAAATCTCTTGTCCATCGTACACAGTGTGTTAAGAATGACAGATTTCGGTCCACAAGGGTTGTCGCAGCGCTTTCATAGTTACTGTCTCTCTGAAAAAAGACTCAGATAAGACTGTGCTTTGTACAGTTGGCCATGCACTTTATGTCATTGCCCTGACTAAGGCAGCATTTTATATATGTATATATATATATATATGTATATGTATATATATATATATATATATATATATATATGTGTGTATAAATGTATATATATATATATATATATATATATGTATATATATATATATATATATATATATATATATATATATATATTCATATTTTTGTTCACATTTTTCTCTCATAGCTGTTATATTAAAGTGTAGTTAGTGTGGAAAACAATCATTGACAGGATGAAGGTTAGTCTTTCCTCTGAGGGAACAATCCTTGAGACGCACATTTTACAATTCTGTCTTATGAACATGTTCCTTTTTGTTGTAGTAGTACTTACAGTTTTGGCATTACTAGTTCGACATTGGCTCAGTATAAACAGATTATTCTCTAAGGTTAAACTCAGTGATATACTCCTCTATGTTCAGTGTCTACTTGTTATCAGAAGGCAGCTTTTTCTCTGTTTACATGTTGCTTCTCTTACTGGTGCCCAGCTAGCATAAAAAAAAACTTACTGTCTGTAAAGTATTGGCACTGGAAATTGTTTACACCTCGCAGCTGTGATATTGACTCTATACATTCCTCTACTATATTATTCTTGTATATATTCATTATCTGAAGCCTTGTAAGTTGAAGGGGCATTGTGTAGTTTTTGGAGAAGAAATTCAAACTCAGAATTTTAATATTTCCAATATTAATGGGGTAATTATTCGAACACAGAACCATTTATTTTTTTCCAAAAGTGGATAAACGAGCTATTCTCATAGAGAAACATAAAGTCCTGAGAACACTGTTTAAGCTAGAATGGTGGCAGGGTCTGCCACATATAAACAAAGTTAAACAGTACGAAACTGTGTTGCGTTTGTTTAGTTTGTTTAGGCACGTAAAATCAGTCTCTTCTGATTAAAACTTCTTTCCAAAAACTACATAGTGAACCTTTGATGCAACCCTGATTTTTCTTTCTTTTTTTGATCACCTTTAGAAGGAATACAAATAGAAAGAGAAGAACTCAATTAAATTGAAACAGGCACAACATGGCAGGGGTTTTGTTCACTCTTTCACTTTTAATTTGTTCTCCTGATTATATTTGGTCAGACCCTTGGGGTACAAACTTAGTTTTTCTCTGTCTCGTGGTAACGTTGTAATGAATACGAGCCTTACTTGTACACAAATTCTTTTAAATGATGCAGCCATATGAGCAAAATAAGGAAGAAAAAACAAAGGTCCTCGGTCAGCCTTCCTCGTGAGCGAGGAGTCTACTTGAAAATCAAAAAATCACTGCTATTGTTTCCGATTGCGGGGATGTTTTTTGTAAATTTTGAAAAATGTGTGTGCTAAATGTCTATTTTTCTGCTGAAATGTTAATGCAACTAGTTTTGTGAACCTTTGTGTGTTTTTTTTAAGTTGATAAAAAAAAAATGTTTACAAAAAATGTAAAAGACCGGGTTCAGGTGAAATGTATTTTTTAAGAATTAATATATGAAAGGTGTATATTTTGGCACTGAATATCGAAATCATCCAGAAAACGTGTGCTGATCGATCATCTCTGACATTGATAACAACTTTTTCTGATGTGAGGGCTCTCAGGTATTTGCATAGGTTGTGTATTTTTATGTCCTAAAGTATGTGATTTATTTATCGAAAGGAACGCACATTGATCGAATTCCTTTGGTAATTTCTCATGACATATATCAGCCCCAACACTGAATGTGGTGAAGGAAAGTTGGCGGACTGTTCAGCCCTGTTTTTTCGACATCAGTGACATTACATGAAGACACACTGCTGTGAAGAATACAATGTATATTTTTAAGGCATGGGTTTCTCTCTATTAAAGAAGTGGATTTGACTGCCTCGGCTGTTTTTTGAATTTTGAGAAAGGGAAGTCTGACACATTGTTTTATAGTTTTCTGTTACTGTATTTCATGCAGCTGCAAGATTTTATTGTGAGAAAAAAAAATGTTTGTTGCAAAAACATGCAAACTGAACAGATTGAGCGTGTCTGGAGAGGTGAGTAGAACACTTAGGTGTGGTTTTGCCGGCATTTGATTTGGAGTCTTTGTGTTATATGCCCCAGTAGAATTTAAATGATGTTATTCATGGTGTTGCACAGTAAAGACAGACATCCAGTCTTGAACTGATGGAATAATCAAGTGTCACTTCTATCTCTGTGAGCTCAGAATATTTTCCCAAAGTGTTTTATTTGAATGGCAGTCTTTTATCATAAAAGTGTGTTCCTAATAGCCCTGGTTGCGGTAATCTTAAATTCCCACCACAGTCTGTCTCTCTGTTCAGCAGCTCAATGGCAGATTTCAAATTCACCAGCTGCTCTGCACAATCATACAAAAAATAACACAATGTGTGGGGTCTATTTTGGGCCGATTTCTTTTTCATTTCAACTATAATAGGCCAATTTCCTGGACATTAATTATGGAAAGAGAAAAAGGTAATTACAGCGAGACAATTAAGTCCCACTCGTGAAGTGCTGGGGTTACACCGGCAGTGTAACAGTTTGCAGACGGCGCGAGCCGTTGTTATTTTTATTTAGGGTCAGATTACAATCAGTCGTGTGGTCCACTGCTGGCGTGAAGCAGAGCAATATAAGCTGACAATCAGATTTCACTTTCTGAATACATTTATTTATTATTCTAATATATAATGTATCACAAATACTCATACATGAAGCGACTTTGCAAAACATTGACTCATTTATTGCCCAAAAAATGTAAATACATAAAAACAAAATGTCAGGCAGCTCCAGTTCCAGCACAGTGGCAAACAGTGCTTTATTATTTTGATTTGATCCTCTGTCTCGACATAAAGAACAATATCTAGAAATAGTGTCAGTGCTTTGCCTCAGTTTGCCGTGTAATGACTGGTGGTTGTTCCTCCCCAGTCTTTGTCTAAGAACAGGTGGGCGCTGAAGCCTGTTGAAGCCTCTAAATGTCAGAGCAGTCTTCTTCACCCCCTTACTTCTTTAATCTGTGTATTGCACACACACACACTCACGCACACACACACACTTATCCACACAGCAAACACACAAAATCAAAGCTGCATGAAGGCGGTAGCAAAACTGAGAAGTGTAAACGCCTGAGCAGACCCCAAACTGTATCTTTTCATCTAGTGATTCTTCTATTTACCTGCTTGTCGGTTGATTGTTTGTTCTCTTCCAGATTATATCTCAGTTTGACTCATGCATGTCCCTTTTAAAAACGCAGGAGTGACACACCTGCCCTCACTGTCTGGTGGAAAGCCTTCTCTGAAAAAACATTCCTCGCATTATAGGAAGACAATACGGGAACTAAAAAAAAAAAAAGGAATAAAAAGTTAATTTTTAAGTTTGATCCAACAATAAATGATCGGTTTGTAAAATATTGCCATAACTTAATTGTATAACTGTAAAAACATTGATGTTATGTCGGAGGTGTCTTTCTATTGTGTTGCAGAGATAGCTACTGTTAGCATGCTAATCAGCTAGCCTCGGGCAGTACTGTCTAGTAACACCACTATTTACTACAAGCGGCAATAGTATGATAGCCTCTGTAGTTTCAGCAGAGGGATGTAGAAGCAGCTGCTACTCGGTGAACAAAATAAGCAAAAACAACCACTGAACTCAAGTTTCTATCTTTTCTATCTTCTAGGAGCTTAATTACCTCGTTAACTCATCGTAAAACACACTTCATACCACCTTGACATAAAATAAATTAAAGTCATTACTCACCGGTCTTGGTTCGTCTTTTGTCACAACAACCTCTGGTCTGGTTGAAATAAATCTTCAATTTGCATTTCGCAGACACTTTTGTCCAAAGCAACTTACAGTAATTCATACATACGCTGATGGTTTGGCTGCCGTGCAAGGTACCGACCAGTACATCAGGAACAGTTTGGGGTTCAGTATCTTGCCCAAGGACACTTCGGCATGCAGAGCAGGGGAATCGCACCAGTGACCCTCCGATAACAAGACGAAAATATCCCAGTGCTAGACTCTGCCTTTGCCTGCTGGTGGTGCCAGACATTCCCTCCGTCCTCTGCCTCTCCATGCCTCTCCTTTCTCCGCCTGTGGAGTCTTCTCGTCCCCGGTGTCGTGGCCCTGATCACAATCACAGCTGCACTGTATCTCCTGTCTTTAAACTAGAGAATGGCAGTCTCAGAGGCTGTAGATAGCTACGGCAAAGAGTAGCAAGTCTCATATAGTGAGCAGCAGTGTGCAGTTATGCTGTCTCCTTCAGTCTTGAAACTACCTTTGAATTCTGGCCATCATGTACAAATGAACTTTGATGTTCTTTGTCTTGAGTAGGACAGAAATGCAAAGGAACTGAGAGCTGTGTGGCTGTGTCATCGTCACAGAGGACAAAAAAACATATCTGAAATCGTTAATAATCTTTGTTTACTTGGTACAAAACCCAGACGTTGCTCTTGAGGGTACAGTCAACCATTTGTTTAATTTGGGGAATTTTCCTCTTGCCGAGAGCTGAATCACCACTTCATTAAACTATTCCCAGTCACTACTTTTAGACCAAGGTGATTCAGGTGACGAGCTCTTTGTGGTTCAGCAACCAATGAACTGGCTCTCAGCCAAGTAAACTGGTTCCAGATCGGCACCAACACTCTGTGGGCTAGATCAACTGTTTATGTCAGGGGCTGGGTTATCAACTTAAACAGCTTAAAACATCAGAATAAAGAAAATAGATTTTCACTACGGAAACCAAATCGAAGCAGCAGCGGTCCGAGGAGCAGTCATTGTTTGGATGCTGATGTAGGAATGCCAAGCCAGGAGAAACACATACTACATCACGCAGAGCTGTTGTAGTCTGCCATAGTTGTTCCAAGCAATGCTGGGAAATTAGAAACTGCATGATGTGACTCTACAGCGGCTCTCACACCCGTGTAACAACTGGCCCGTGTTAAAAGGTTTGTAGGCTGAACCAGCACCAGCACCAGCCCAGAACCGGCACTCGAACGCGATCGCATCGTAGATGGTATTTTAAACCACCATGTTACAGATTGGTGAAGGACGGTCTGCCAAAGACTGTTCAAGAAGTGAATTATAGAGCTCTTCATACCTCAGAATGCACTTTTGCTATTTGCAATATGTTAGTGGTTTGTCTGCCAAGTACAGAGCTTTAAGTGTGAAGTGAGGGGCGTTCTGTTGTTTCATAAAAAACAGTTACCTGATTGTTTCAGTGTTGGGTGTTTGGGTCTCAGGGCTGAGATCTGGAATTCAATGTCATGCATTTATATCCTCGGCAAAGGTGATGGCACATGGACCTGTGTTATGCATGAGTATCACCTCGGTGTGTTGAAGAATTCAGCCAGAGTGCTGCTACTACTTTTTTTTTTTTTCTCTACACAGGGCAGAGGGCTGAGGCAGCTTTGTGGTTCTGGTTATGAGACTTCCTTTGTTGGGTATCACTGTCCATGCCTCTTCTTCTTCTACTTTCTTCTGCAGCTCCTGTTAGACAATAAAAGCTGTCTGGTGGTGTAAAAAGCTTTGGAAACTCTCACTAGCCCACGCCTACACACACAGACACACTTTACACACTTTACACACTCATATTAACACCCAAACACACCCTGCGGTGGCTCTGGAGACTAACGGTAATTTATCCAAGACATAGCATGTGAAAATGTACTGTGAACAAATGTGAGTTTTTTTATAGGAAAAGTATCATTTTCGGTTTGGTCCAAATCAATATAATTTTGATATTTGTAAAAAAACAAAACAAAAAAAAAGAATGAATTTCTTTACCCACAACCCATCTGATCAATACAATCATACGGGACAGGTTTCAAGAGTGATGTATGGTCTTTAAGTTAAGAAATAACACCATGGATCATCACTGTTCGAATCACTGCTGCTTCGGTCTACGTGGTGAATCCTGTTCCTCTCGGTTTCAAGTTACAGCGCAGGGAGCAGCTCCAGATCTCTTTCAGCCGAGTGTGAATCCACAGCAAAGGGTTGTGCAATCACCCGCTGACAAGTCCTATTCCTGTTTTTCCTGCCAGGTAATGGTGGATGTTTGGACTGGCCCTGAACACCTCACGCACACACAGACACAGACACACACGCACACACACACACACACACACACACACACACACACACACACACACACACACACACACTCAAACACACCCGGCAAAGACATGCACACACATGCGTGCGCACAAAGCAACAGCCCGCACACACCCAGTTTTTTTCTGTTACACACCCTTATTCTTAGAAGTTAATAAGGTTTGTTGGAGCTCTGTAGAAATGTGATATCACGTACAGTAGCTTTCTGTGATCGTGCTGTTTGTTTATCGGATGCGATATGAGAGGTTGCAGTTATGTTATTGATTGGTGGAATGTCAGTGTTGGATCATTGGAGGTGAGATAGAGGAAGAGGTGGCGTTGAGAATCTGTGGGGAATACTGGGTGTCACAGACCCGATCGGCAACCAGTCCAATGTTGGCGGTTAACATTTCTGCGGAACACTGATTCATTCACATTTGTCCCTGTCATACGTATTGTGTTGACATTTCAACAATGTGGGTCATATCACGGTCACATTACGTGCTTAGGACGTGGCTTTCATACCAGGAGGTGGAGGGAAGGGTGGTGGAGTTAATCTAGGCGACAAAATTCAAGTATCGCCTTTTGTAAGCAGGCGACCACAGGATATTTTTAGGGAGGCCTTGGTACTATTTGCAGCCATGTCTGAGACGCAAGCAAAACAGGATATTTTTGATGGGAAGTGGGGGTTTCTAGCCATGTTTGTGGCAACCAAAGCAGGTTGGCACATTTTAAACCAATACATGACCTTTTCCTAACCCCTACGCCCCAACATCCAGAATAAATCTTTAAAGTCTTTATGTGCAACACTTTGCCCTAAAAAAGCTGTTGCAAATGTTTTTTTACTCACAAAAAACACTTAGGGTTAGGAAAACAACATGGTTTGGCTTAAAATACCTGTTTTAGTTGCCACAATCATGGATGGAGATGGTTTGACTTCCCGTTCAAGTCAAGTCAAGTCCTTAGTTCTTAGACAAGTACCTGACCCTTTTGTGTTTGGACCCAAACCTAACAATTAAAAAAAAGTAAAAACATTATGCAGGTAATTTATTTCATGAAATTCTTGTAATCAAACGTGGTGACTCTTGATACAATGGCATGCAATGATGATGATCCGATTAACTAACCATGAGGTCGTGTCACGGGAAGCTTGACTGACAGGGCAGTCGTCCGATCGTGACAGTGCCATTCAAAGTGTCCGCTCATATACCAGGGTGGAGTTGCAAAGGTACAACCTAAACAACAGTGAACAATTTTGACATTTCAAATGTAATATCCAAACAATGCAAACATCAAACACAACATAGACACAATCGAGTCACGATGTCTCAAGGCAAATCTTTAACTTCCATGTCAACCCAGTATGGTGTCAGCAGTGAAATCAAGGGGCCTCAAAATCTCTTCACTTTTCGCAAATAAGCATATGCATTACAGCAAAGTTGCTCAGTGAATCATGTCTACCGCTACGTTTGCAGTCGAAGCTGCTAGTTTAGATTTTTGAGGCCAAGCTTTTGACACTGTGCACATGTCGGTGAGGAAGACTGTCATTGCAGAGGCCTCCTGGTATGTATGTTGGGTTGATTTGTGGTCGAGCGCTTGAAAGAGCGAGGTCGCAATAATCATGTGGGGAGGAAGGACTGTGGGGGAACTTCCACTTTTCTTTCCTCCGCTTCTAGCCGCGTTTTTTGCACAGCCATGTCTAGAGGTGGTGGTGGTGGTGGTGGAGGGGTGGGGGTGAGGGGTGAGGGGGGTGGGGGGAACTGTGGGGTGAACAACATGCACAAAGAGATTGTGACATAGTGAAGACATGCATTTCAGGCAAAAAAAAAGAAGAAAAAGAAAACAGCTGCAGCTGATCCTAGAGAAGACAGACGAAGAGGAAGGTAGTTGAAGAGGGAGCAAAGCGAGGGGAAGGGGAGAGAGAACGAATGATAGAGAAACTAAGAGGAAGAGAGAGAGAGAGAGAGAGAGAGAGAGAGAGGGATGGTTGCATCTGAGAAAGGGAAGGAGAGAATGTGACAGAAAGAGAGAAGGTGCAGGGTTTTGTAGAGCGGCGCGCACCTGCTGATTGGCTTGAACACGGTTTAAGGGCCGTCATGAGTTACAGGGTTTACTGGGATGTGGGGATACATGCACTGGTGGTTTGACATAAATGGATACACAGCTGCAATGAGTCGAACCGAAAACAGGAAACCAATGTGAACACAAAACTTTTTTTTTTTTTTTTACATAGACAAATAAAGAGAAGGAAGTTTCACCAGCTCAGTCCAACAATCAGCCTAATCCGAAGACTGAAGAGGAGAAAACACGTGTGTCCGCTGCTGAAATGTCTCCAGTGAGAGTGTTTTTTTTTTTTTTTTTTCAGAGGTGGGACCTAAAAGGGGTCGACAGAAGGAGTCATGTTCGAAAAATGATCACAAGTGATTTAAAGGGCAACCACACATACTGTAAACCAAAGTGCAAAAGTAAATGTCACCCCTTTATGTTATTCCATTTGCATCACTTCACTGCTGAATGTGGGCTACACACAGTGTGTGTGTGTGTGTGTGTGTGTGTGTGTGTGTGTGTGTGTGTGTTTGTGTGTGTGTGTGTGCGTGTGTGTGTGTGTGTGAGCCGACCCCTCCCTGAGCTCTATCAACAGTCGTCATCGCATCAGCTACGCTCTCTGTCACAGCATCACACCTCGCCTTTGTCTTTATACTACATTACCTTTTGTGATGACAGGGTTTCTGACAGAACACTCAAACTGAAATACGTTTTTGAATTATGGCACCTTTGTGCTCTGCTTTGTAGTCGGCGCGTGTTCAACCGTCTCAGAGGCAACAACACAGCGGATCACCCTCACAGTTGTTTTGGCATTACTGTATTTCTCAGAAGGAGCTGTTACTCAGACTGAAGTGCTGTCACTGCTGGTAATTCAATCATGATGTAAATGATTTCTGAAATGAAAAGACAGGTCTGGGAAGAAAAAAAAAAACAAACAAAAAAAACAATAGATTAAAAAAAAATGTCTTTGTTGAGAGATCAAAAGTTTCGTTTTCCGAATAAACATCTTGTCAGGGGGCTGGAGCTGAGGTTTGTGGAGAGGTGTAGAAGTTTGCGAAACAAACTTAAAGGTGCACTCTGTAGTTTTGGGGAAGTCATTTTTCCCAACGAAGAGAATCTTGACATTGAGTGATTTTTTTATGCCTTAACAAACTAAATAAACATTAAAAGACAACACAGTTCCCTACTGTTTTACTTGGTTTATGTGGCAGACCCTGCCAACTTTCTTGCCTAATGGAAATATTTATTTTTCCATTAGGCAAGAAAGTTGGCAGGGTCTGCCACATAAACCGAGTTTGTATTATTACCTCATTTATATTGTAAAATTGTAAGTTTGGAATTTCTTTCTCCAGAAACTGCAGAGTGCACCTTTAATTAAAAAATAACTCCACATTAATCAGATTAGCTCTGGCTGTTGATTTATCACCATTTACTTCGTGGAGAAACTTCTCTCTGGATTCTGGACAATCAGCATTGTGCACGTTTAGCTTATCTCTGGGGGGAAAAGAGAGAGAAACAGAGTGAAGTAATAAAACAGTTGGTGGGAGTACTTCAAGGCATGCTTCACACCTTTTTTTTGTTTTTTTTTTCAAATGTCAGCACATATTCTCTGCGGTTGCGGGCTGGTCGGGTCAAGACAGGAGAGGTTGAAGAGAAGAGTGATGGTGGAAAGGGTGACACACTTGTAACCTGTGCTGCAAATAGAGCACGGCGTAGAGGAAAGTCCTTGATGTCACAGCTTTCAGAAGTGAGGAATATACTGCAAGGGAACAAGAGAATGTCCACAACTCCACAACTGTGGTGATTTTAATTCCGTTATTAAAAGCTGATAGTTTTGAAAGTAGTGATTTCTTCCTGCTCTGATTTTCTACTTACTACTGTCTTACTGTAGCTTCATTAATTTCAAAGTTATTCAGTATTTTTCAGGTGACATTGGGAACATGAAATCCTGTTTTTTTTTTCTTTTTTTTTTTTCATCCTTTTAATTGTTTCTGCGTTAATGAAATACACCATTTTACCGTCACTCCCTCAGTGGGGTTAACCAAGGTCACCTCAGCCGTCACGCACCGCTCTAGTTATCACCTTTTTTTTCAGAGACTGGAACAATTATTGTCACGCAGCTGACAGGGTTACAAGGGCTGAGAGAAACTGAACTGTAACAGACAGATAATTTATGTTATAAATATATAGGCTACATACCGTTCTCTGTTCTCAAGTTAAAATTATAGTAATCACCATGACAGAACACTTGACAATCATCATATATGGTCACTGATGTGAATTATGCTCCAGCTCCTCTGCAGACACATTAAAAAGAGTGACTTTGTGGCCACAGCCAGGAAATATTTCTTCAGTCCTGGCTCTCAAGGCGGTGTCGACGATGCAAATGTGCTGGGAAATCCACCTGAACCCGATTCATGATGATGATGATGTCACATATCGCTCTGCTGCTGGTCTGACTGGTTTGTAAAAATCACATCACACCTCATTTTGTTGCTGTGACAATTGTTTTCAATTAGAGTCATGTGCTTTGTTTAAGTCGAAAATTCAAACTCATCACAAAACTGTGACTGAGTTCTTCCAAAATGCGTGTTCGGGGTTTTGAAATAGGGGCACCTGGGAAAGTCACCATTCAGGTCGTCTGACCAATCTCAGCTTATTCCTGCTCAGAGCGAGAGACTGACTCGTAACACGTCATGCAGGGTGACTTCGCGAGAACACAAGTTACTGCAGGGCCAGTTTATTTATGGAGCTTTTTCACATGAGCAGCCATGTATTCATCCACTGTACATTATCTCCAGACTGCTTGACTTGGAAACAGGAAAGAGGCCTGTTTGTTCAAGCAGCGAGTCTCTATTGAGTCCAGTGACGGTTTTACACAACACAAAACTGCCACATGTTTTGAAACATCCCTTAGTTACCTTTGCATCTGTCTTATGTCACATTTACAGGCTTTCTAGAGGTATTAACTTTGTGAATCTGTTGCTTACTTTGCCGCTAAATACAGTTTTTTGTAAATTGTGTTTTCGACTGCTGTTAGGCTTTGCGAGAGATCAAGATTTCTTATTTGCGTTATCTCATCTACACTGCATTTATCACATTCACTCTCTCTGTCCACTTACTGACATAAAATACACACACACACACACACACACACACACACACACACACACAAACACACACACACAACACCATATAACAACTTTTTTCCCCCCCTTTAGTTCATTCTGCAGTTACTGTTGGATATCCACTTCCTTTCTCTTACTGCCACCCAGTGGCGACTTTTTGTAATCAAATATGAGTGGCCAGACATCATGCCATCTAGCTTTTGGATACAAATAAGATTATTTGTAGATAAGCTTTTTTTTTTCATTATAATTTCAATTGAGATAGCATTATGACCAGATTTTATTTTGTTTTATTTTTTGTAATCGGCGAGCTTCTTTTTTCTTCTATTTTCGACTTTTCTATTCCGGCATCTGTCTGTGACAGTTTGATTGGCATGGGGAACATGCTTACATCGCTACAGCAACTGAGAGAAAAAACAAACAAACAAACAAGTAAAATACAACAACAACAAAATCTGTCCATTGCCAAAATAAGTGGGAAATAAAAACCACACAAAATATACATAAACAGAACACATTTGGCTTTTTTCTTAGATTCATGTGTATAAATACAAATGGGTACTAAATGACTGAAGATAAGGTAGCAAAGTGTAGCTTTTTCATTAAAAATATAAATACAAATAAGTGATAACTGTACACACACTGCAATCACATTTGTCACAGTGTGTTCCCCGGGTCTTTTGTGCAGACCTCCCTGGATAGTACGTAAAAAGAAACTGAAAAAGATGGTGCAAAGCTAAAAACTGCTGAAGAAACAATGAGGGTGGGTGTAAACATTCACTACTGTCAGTCTGTCTGTCTGTATGTCTCTGGAGTGACATAACAACCAGAGACAGCCCTCCCTCCCACCTTCCCCGGCAGTGATGACATTTCCCCCGGCGCCCTCTAGATGGCAGCAGTGTAAAGGAAAACGCCATTATTTCCTCCAGTCCCCATCTACCTAACAGTGCTGTGGCGAAGACCGTGCCAGGCAGCCATTAATAACTTGAGAAAAGTCCTCTGTCTGCCTCATCCTCACGTCTCACTTGACACGGTTGGCCTCATTTGAACTTTTGACCGGCCTGTAATTTGCAATGTAAGCTATCCAATTTACAACACCTTCACAACGGCGCATGCTAACCCATTATTCATCACTGCAGTGCTGGCTCCAGAGGCAGAGAGACAGTGTGCGTGTGTGTGTGTGTGTGTGTGTGTGTGTGTGTGTGTGTGATGCTGTAGATGATATGGTTACACTGTGCAATGAGACAAGAGCACACCTTTCAGTAAAGTCGAACACACAAAAAAACACCCTGGACTTTTATCCACAGCTTGAAGCAGCACACAAAAACAGAAAAAGCCCGGCCCACACAGTCACACACTGCTGCTCGCAGACCCCTGACTGCTTCTCAGCCGCAGAGGCATAAGTGCTGCAGGCACTGATATGACTGATAATAATGTTTAAAGTCTGGTGTCACTTCAGTGAATCAACTTATGATAATCAACGTATGAACTCTTGCCCTGCAGTTCTTTTCTCACCAAAAAAATTAAAATAAATAAAAGACAAACATGAGGCATCACCCTCACGCTAAAACTGATCCGGTGGTTTTGAGGTTTTGAGCAATTCCATCACAAACCCCACAGCAGAATTAGCCCGCTCCACTCAGCGGACAGCGAGCATTCGTCAGCAAACTCTGCAGTGAGACGCGACTCAATGGCAGTCAACGTTTTTCCCCTAATGGGAAACAATTACACACTCAGTGGCTTCTTCACTGACTTCTGATGAGACTCATTCGCAGAGGAAATGGCCACGTAATCATGTGTGTGTAATGCGCTAACGCCGCTTATTGCTCACTGAGTCAGGCTCATGCAGAGCTAGTCAGAGATGCAGTTGACTCTTTAGCCACCGCACAAGTTTTTGCTGAGAGGGGGGAAAAAAAAATGCGAAGGGAAATAGCTATAAGTGTACAACACGCTCCCTCAGAGAAATGCCTGTGTTGTCTTGGACCTGTCACTTTAAATGTGTCCACACAAACAAGTCTCCCACAAAGCCAAATGATTCCTGTTGCTTCCTCTTTCTCAGGAGAGTGACTGTGTGAATAGATTACACTGGGAAATAGGCACTTTTTATGATTCATTCCCAGCTGGACGACTGCACTGATGTAAACATACCCAAATTCCTCGTCCATGGAGGCATTTGGGTTGTCGTTTTTAGCTTTAGTGATAAATTCTACGGCAAAAAAACTGGTTTAGCTCTCTCATAACATAACATGTACACAGATAGAGGTGATCATTCATAAGTTTGAGTCAACCACTAAGTAATCCTTCAGTAATTTGAATAAATGGAAATCTTGATATATTTAAAAGGCTTCTGTGGAACTTTGGCGTTGTGCTGGAAGCTGGTCATTAGTCAGCAGAATCCATTTCTAAACTAACGTTAGCTGTTGCACTCTGTTAATGGAGCAGAGAGGCACCAAGATGAAGCACTCGAAAACATGCATGAAGCAACCCCCATGGTAATGTGAAATATCTCTTTCTAGTGGACAAAACGTGAAATAGTGCCCTCTAGGGTGGAGAAAACACAATAAAGTGCCCTCTAGGGCAGTGGTGTAGTCTATGTGATACGCAGGTATACGCCTTAAACCCACTAAGAAAGCTCCACGATTTCCGTATACCCACTTAAAAATGTGCAAAGATCCGTAACAATATAGTTTTGTGACAGAACTTTAACTTCAGTGATTTTGTTTCGCAAATACCGGGTAAATAACTGCAATAAAATACATTTTGCAGGGGACTTCGTCTACTGTCAGTCTGTCTGTCTGTATGTCTCTGGAGTGACATAACAACCAGAGACAGCCCTCCCTCCCACCTTCCCCGGCAGTGATGACATTTCCCCCGGCGCCCTCTAGATGGCAGCAGTGTAAAGGAAAACGCCATTATTTCCTCCAGTCCCCATCTGGAGGAGTTTCGCAAATACCGGGTAAATAACTGCAATAAAATACATTTTGCAGGGGACTTCGTCTCCTCTTTTCACTTCCTTTCATGAAAGTTTGGTCGTGACCTACACCTGACGTCACCTACCAACGAATACAGTTGCTCGATGGTCATTTCCCCGGCTAGACAGTAGCGCTCAGCGTTGCAAGTTTGAAATTAGCTAACATAATGTAGAATCACTTTACGTTACAGAAAAGGAGCCTGATGCTAACGTTACACCTGGTACGTGAAAGTCACATACAAGTTAGCAGATATTATTGTAATAGCAGGGGATTGTTGTTGTGCGCATTGAATTAAATTTACTGCTGTGCCATATCTGGTGCAACTGAAGTTAGCTAGCTGCGAGCGATGTTCTCAATGTCGGTCAGTGTTTAATAGTTTTATCGTGAACTCCAGCTAACTCACTAGCTAACCTTACTAGCTACCTAGCGAACTAACTAAGCTAGCAAGGTAACATTGTAGCTAGATTAAACGCTCATTGTTTGTCTTTATTCGTGGCACATTTCCCTAATGAGCGTCTCTGTTCGCAAGGTAGGTAGATAACGTCAGCTTGCTAGCACCTTTCCTTATTGAGCAACCAAGGCACAGCAGCCGTATCATCAGCAGAGACAGCAGTGCGTGTGTGTGTGTGGGTCCAGTAGTCAACAGAATACAATGCTTTCTGTATATCTCCTTGTTTCTTTTAGATGATAACTGGCCAGCCTTGTGGACTGAGAGTAAAGCTAGGGAATTTAAAAACAGGCATCCTTGGTTAGAACGGAGGGACGGAAAGTTAGGTAAGTATCAGCAAACATGTAAAGCTGTGAAATAAACAATTGAAATTCATAAAGCCAATTACTGTACGCAAATGGCAGTATAGTTAATTCATGGTCATCTTAAAGGGTAGTGCTTGACCGATGTGGGTTTTTCAGTGGCCGATATCGATGCCGATATCATGTTGTTGTTTTTATTTGTTGTTTTTTTTGCATCTGATAACAGCAAGACACGAAATTGCTAAACTTAAACGAACATTTATTTTATTTAACACCAATGTTATTGTTTGCATAGTCTCTGTTTGCTTAGATGTTTGCGTAGATCTGCACTTTGTCTGCAGTGCACTTATTTTAAATGAAAAAAAATGTATCAACTAAATAAATGTCCACAGGTAATCAAAAAACTAAACTTTGTAAAAACACGATGAAGTGCGCTCTATGGTTTCCTTCCAGTGGAGAAAACGTGATAAAGTGCCCTGTAGGGCGCCCTTCCAGTTCACTACAAATGTATTACGACTTTCTGCGCGCTGCATACAGCTGGTGCCCATTTTTCCCCCCTTCCCCCTCAAACAACCTGAGTCCACCACCAAATTCTTACATCGGGCCCCTTTCAGGTTATCATTGCCATCAGGCCAAAGTCGAATGTTAGAATTTGGCTTTCTTTATCATATGTTTTCATGGTACAAGCATAGATTTCATAATGCTTGAGCCCTTCAAACTGCAGCAAAACATCATTTTGTAAAAAAAAAAAAAAAAAAACTGCCTGTAGAAAAATTGTCATCATCAACCACAAAACATCTCTTATGGTTATCTTCCCGAACATCAAAAGTGGATGTTGACGTGTGATGGGTTGTTATTGCGTGAGGATTTCATGCCTGAACCTATGCAACGACTCTAATGCCATGTAATCCTGAGGACGATTAATCACCTCATTGTGGCTCCTGAAAATAAAGTTATCTGTCATCAGCAGCAACAATGATTATTGAGATGGGTTATCAAATCGACTTGTCTGCATTATGAGGTCTTTTCAATGATAAACTAATCTCCTGACGTGACTCGCAGACTGGTTTGTTGCACGAATATTCTCATTTAGGCTTCATTACGCAATGTTTTCCTGGTTTGCATGATGACAACAAATCCTGCATACATCGTGTTAGTCATGCATGCAAAGCTGATGCAAATAGTAAGCAACAGTGTCACTTTGTTAAGGCTTGGATTCAAGCCAAAGGCAAGTTCCGAGTTAGTGGTCTGGACTATTTGCTGGTGGGATACTTAGTTGTTGGAAACATATAATTATGTTGCACATCAAAATATGAAATTAGCCAGATTAGATTAAACCAGTGTCTGAATTACACTACAACAACTGACAAATGAAAGTACAAATGGGTCTTCATGAAACCATAATAGAATTTCTTTTGTCTAGTATATTTATATTTTGTGCACGCAGGCGTTCTGATATTGATTCGACACTCCCCTCACTGTGTAAGAAGACTGAAATACTCTGAGGTGTTGTGATAGTCTTTTAGCTCTTTCGTTGCTTCCCTCGGACTACTTCAGCATTAGCTATTCAGCAAACCAATTTTTGTTTTGACAATAACAAATGCCTCTAAGTTTTCACCGCCCTGGCATCTGAGAAATGGAAATATGTTTTTTTTTGGAAAGAAGTATTCATCTTCTTTCTCCCTTATACTAGTTTCTGGAGAGATAGGGACACTCAGAGATATGAAAGAAGACCCGTGGTGCCGTCTACCTTCAGGGGATCTTTTGTTTAGATGCGTATGACATAAGTGTTGCTTTTGTCCCGCTCAGAAAAAAAGGCAATTTAGTCACTGAATGCTGTCTCTCACTTGTTTTTTTGTTGTTGAGACATTTCATGTATTGGAAATGACACTCTTAACGCACTGCTCGAAGGACACTGTAGCGGAAGTGGACGGAGGAGGTGCATCTGTGACCGCTCTAAAGGGGCACTATGTGGTTTTGTAGAAGAAATTCAAACTCAGAATTTGAATATCTAAAATATTAATGAGGTAATAATACAATAATTTCCAAGGACCCCAGAAAACACAAGGTCCCCAGATGCTGTGTGAAATCGCGTTGTCCTTCAAGGTCAGTTTATTCATTCATGAAAATGGGGAGCGTTTGTTTGTTTGGGCATTAAAAAAATATATTGTATTACAAAGTGCACCTTTTAACTGCATATGAATACATATTTTTGTAACATATCCAAAAACATGCATCTCTTTTGGTATATTTTCAATCAACAAATCCTTTCTTGCTGTCAGACTGTACAAAGCATTCAAACACGGTCTGGTTATTTCCAACAACAACAAAAAAAAAATAATTCAACACTACAACAGGATAAAAAACACTCAAATACATTAGGAAATGATTAACGAAAAAGTCAGAGTCGGCTGTGACTAACTTGCAAAATCATCAGCACGGAACACGTATTTCAATCCCTTAAACTTCCTCCATCTTTGCAACATGTGCCTGGGACAGTTTATCATACTGAAGGTTTATCTAAGTGTGGGGGAGAAGTGCTGTGCTGCAGGGAGAGATTGCCTTTACTTGCTCGGCACCAACAGAGCAAAACAATGTGCCGCATGATAAAAAATTGCTTCATAACTCTCACATTGTGTGTCTGGCATCATTATGAGGCACAATAGCCTCTGGAGGGGCCCCGACTTTTATTGGCGTGCCTCTTGCAGCAGCAAAGTCTCATCCATTAAACAAATCAGGGGGTTATGTATTAGATTAGCTGTACAGCAGGCACTGGGGAACGTCTAGAAGAACACATGAAACCTCGTCTCATTCCCCCTCATAATCCCCTGGAATAAAATACCTAATTGACAGCATTAGGGTGATACTGTCAGGAGGTGCCTCTTAAAGCGTAATGTATAATGAAAATACACAACGCTGCTAAATTGCATTTTTTGGTATTAAAAATGATAAACGGCAGCCATTTGGGGCATATTTAGAGCGGAGCCTCTCCTCGTAGCATGCTGCCAGATCTCATTTTTCCATATTTCTTAATAAATTTGCGGTGTCAGTGATATTAAAAGCTCATTTCTGCTGAGGAATATTTAATAAAGCGCCTGTGTGATAGGAAGCCAATGTCACGCAGGGAGTCAGGAAACTGGTAGGTGGCAGCTTGGAACGCCCACCCCCCACCGTGTCCCTCCGCCGATCCTGTGACCTGTGAGGTGAGAAATGGACCGCCCCCCACTGGTGAAGGGTCAACACTGCAGCGGAGGTTCAAGAAGTGCCCCTCACAGTTCAGTGCACTATTCATTCTGCAACCAAGCTGAAAAACAACAGAGCCTTTTGACTTTCTCCAAAGTGAAAACTGTCTGCATCCCATTTTCTTAAAGTGTTGGGTACACTTCAGCTCACTGTTCCAGGATGAGACAAAAGCATCGGGCCAGGCAGTGGGTGTGTGTGTGGGAGCACAGTATGCCTCCCTATTACAGGCGCACAAAAGCCTTGAATGATTTTTCTGGGGAGGAGTGACCTGCTTATAGCTAAAAGAAGGATGTTTATGGACTGGAGAAGATTATTGCTCCGGCATACACTTTGATCTAATGGAAAATTAAAAAGAAGGTAAACTGCCTCCTCCAGTCATAATAAAGCTAAGGACCACTTTGAAAAGACCATAAATATCATACTTTTGTTCCTTAAAAGACCCAGCTGTGATGAAGCGTGCCTGAGGTTGATAGTACTTGTTATGGCACTGAAATATAGCAGCAGTCGGCTGAACGAAATGTCGGCGTTTCGGGTTTCTGCAAACCACGACCTTGTTCAAATTCGTACATGTCACACATGCATTGATGACATTTCTACAGTGCGTGTCCTTTCACATTTACATCACATATGAGCTGACTTTATGTGATGTAAATGATCGCTGGGCATCACTGCCAAGCCAGAGACCCAAGTTTGAGACTGCGTTACAACATCTGTTAGCATGAAACTACTGGTAATATTTTACAAGACGTTTTGGTGATAGAGGGTGAGGAGAAGAAAGGCAGTCAAATACATCAAAGCGACAAGTTCGGCAAGCCGCTGACCACTGTTCAGCACTTCATTCCAACATTTGTGAGCGTGAATCCACTGGACGTTTTCAATTGGTGTTTGTGGTGAGAGAAGTGGAGGGGACAATGGTTGAGTTACGCTATGTGACAATACTGCCAAGCGAGAGACCACAGTTAGAGACTGGGTTTCAACATTTGTGAGCGTGAAACCGCTGGACATTTTTAACAAGATGCCGAGACATTGCATCCAAGTTTTTGGTGATAGAGGTTGAGGAGAAGAAAGGCAGTCGATTTAACGATAGCAACAATATCTGAAAGCCACTGACCACAGTTCAACATTTGTTAGCGTGAAACCATTGTTTTTTGGGTTTTTTTCAAGACCACTTTGAGCCTGCCTTTCAATGTTTGTAAGTGTGAAACCACTGGATATTTTTGATGAGGGACCAAGGCATTTCAACATTTGCAAACCTGAAACCACTGGAGAATTTTAGGGAGATGTCGGGACTGTTTCCAACCATGTTTGTGGCGACAGAGGTGGAGTGGAAGGAGGTCGAGTCAAGCTAGGCGACAACGCTGCCAAGCCACTGACCACAGTTCAAGACTGTGTTTTCAACATAGGTGTGAAACCACTGGAAATTTTTAATGGAGACCTCGGGACAATTTGTTACCTTGTTTATGGCGACAAAAAAACATATTTAACATATTTATGAAAGCCGGGACAACTCCTGCTGTATTCGTGTTGACCAAAACCAAAACATTTCAAACTGAAACATGGTCTTTTCCCAACTCTAACCTTATGACAAGTGATTTGTGTGCCTAAACCTAGCCAAACAAGTTCCAATATATGTAAATTGCCAACATATATTCAGCCAATTGTGTTGATATTAAATCTAAATCAAAAGACGTCTGTGTTTCAACTGGCATAGGCAGTTAAGTTGTACAAAAATAGGTTAAAATACAATTATTTTACCCTTTTATCTACTGAAATATGTTAAAGTAAATGAATCTGATCAATAACCACAATAAGAACTTTATTTATTCACCTTACTGATAAACTAAGCCTGACACAAACATTTATAAAGTATCTCATGCCTTTTTAAACTCCATTTGCAGTTATGTCTCTCTCTGTGTGTGTGTGTGTGTGTGTGTGTGTGTGTGTGTGTGTGTGTGTGTGTGTGTGTGTGTGTGTGTGTGTGTGTGTGTGTGTGTGTGTGTGTGTGTGTGTGTGCACGCCTGTGCATGTGTGGAGAGAACTTAGGGTGGGGGAGAAGAGTCAGAGTGCAGGATTTCTGTCCAGATGTGTGGACATATTGTAGCTCCGGGAGGCCCTCACCCTTCTTCTGGAGTGCAAAAGTATAGGCAGCAGCTGGTTCCGAAAGTAATAACCTTTTGTCACACTGTTTCCTTTGCTCCCATTATCTTACTTATTTGTCTGCCACCGCAAAGTCACTGCTTTCGAACTATTACAAATAGCTGCAGTGAGCACAATAATATCACTATCTAAACGTTCTATTTGACTTTTATTTGTGTCATTTACACAGAGCCACCCCCGGGGAAATGATTACCCTGGATATGGGGAGATATTGCCTTCCGCTGTAATGTACTGTGATAGCTGAGAGAAAAATGGAAATCTTTGCTTAAGATGCAGCGTGAAAAAAGGGTTATAATTTTGCTGTCAAAATGCCTTCCTATTCACTGCCTGGGCATGTTGTGTCGCAGTCTTGTAAAAATGCAACTTCAGATAGGGGTAATAAATATTTAGAGTCACTTAATCAGCGGCGAGAAGACAATTTAATTCACTACAAACCTGATAAAAAACATAATGAAATCTATTCTACTACCAGACATCACTCTCACCACACCCCCAGAGCGCGGGGCTGACAGTTCAGCTCAGCGTTAAAACGACAACACGGAAATATGAGACTATATTTTATCAAATCTGGATAAGACCTCCAAAAGCGCATGATGGCACAGCCACATATAAGTGATATTCAGCTCTATTTCACTCATTACACCTATAAATCCTCCTCGCGGCATTCGTCTTTACTGTGTTCGGTGTGACAGGTGCAACGGAGCCGACGCACGAAATTCATGGGATTTTTATTTATTTATTTTTTTGGCACCTTAAGTCGACCAATGGCAGCTCGCGCGGAGTCGTGGCTGGCGGGCTCCGGGGGTGATCGTCGGGCACCTGTGCCAATCACAGAGTCAGTAGGAGGAGTTCAGGGGCTCGGAGGTGTGTCTGAAGAATACGAGTCTACAGCTGCATAGTGTATCCAAGTCGGGGAGTAATGGCATGAGTACTGCTTTTTACTGTTTAGACAAGCTTTGCAGTGCGCGCGCGTTGGAAACTAATATTCGACTCGTTTCTGCGTTCGCGCCGGTCACAAATAAGACCCGCAGGCGCTGAGGGGACGAGCCGGAGGACCGTCGGACAAACTGTAAACTTAAGTCACAAAGAAAAAAAGCGAGCAAAGTCCCCAAAGTCACAGGCTGAGGAGGCTTCAGACGATCCATCCTTTCTGGCTGTTTCAAGGAAGGATACGCTGCTGGACATGTGAATTTTAAAGGAGATACTCGCCAAGCACAAACATGAAACCAACGACTGCCCCGTGTTGCTTCGGCTTTCTCCTCGCTTGCCTCTTGTTCGGGTCGAGCTCTTCGCAATCAGGTGAGTGAACGCCGTCCGTCCGCTTCGCCCGGTGCGCAGCTCTTGTGTGTCAGCGGAGCCGCTCGGCGCGCACTGAGCGCAGTGGCACAACTATCCATCCAGGCTGCGTACTTTTCTCCCCCCAGTGCTACTGGGTTTTTTGTTTGTTTTGTTTTTACGCTTGAAACAAATGTATTAAGGCTCGACTTATAAATGATGGCATTACACTTTCATGCCAGCGTCCTGGTATTGAAGGGAATCACACCTGAGGAGAGGCTGGGTGCTGTGATATGGACACACAGGTGTTGTTTGGCAGGTTGTACCAGGAGATATTTCTCTATTTAGCAGACCGTCTCTGTCTTCTCCGTGCACAGAGCGGCACTGTTGGAAATCTGGAGGGAGAGTGTTTCATGTCCATCACACGTGTCCTTTGGACACAGTGTGGACAAACACAGAGGAGTGACAGCCTCGCGCTACAACAGGCTACTGTGCTCATGTCTTCCCTCCTGTGGATAGACAGGCTGTCTGATGCACGACTCTGTTTTCAGAAGTTCCCCTCTTGAAATTGTTCTCTCTCCCTCCAGACTAGTTTAATTCTAAATACCGACAGTGAGGGTGATCAGCTGTGACCCCTGCGTCGATTTTTTTTTTTCAGTCATTGGAAATATCGGTTTGCAGGGACAGCGGGTTGTATTCACTTCTGCACTCCACATTTCGTCGCTCCAAGGGCACCGATTTGAAGTCGCAAAGCGGAGACTGTCGTTGTTGTGTTTCAGTGCTCATCATGTGCGCAACTCTTTCACCTGAACAAAGGGCAAACATTGATCCATATGCGTCCTGTTACAGGGATTAAAAAAAAAAAAGCAAAGCGGATTACCGTGAAATTACATTATTCCTCATTTCATAGTAAGTCTCCCTCTAGGGAGTCTGTGGTGGACCACAGTTTGACAGTCGCTTGCAGCGCGCAGCACTTTCACACTGGCGGCGGCGGCGGCGGCAGTACCGCTCACACAGTGCAGCGGCGCTCTTTACGCACAGAGGGGACGTGTCTGTGCGCGAGTGAGCGTGAGAGAGAGAGTGCGTGTGTGTGTGTGTGTGTGTGTGTGTGTGTGTGTGTGTGTGTGTGTGTGTGTGTGTGTGTGTGTGTGTGTGTGTGACTGAGATGGAGTGATAAGAGGGGCTTGTAAATATCCGCCGAATAGACAAAACCTCCTCCACCACCACCTCATCATCATCACCATACTTGATCACCTTCATGCGCGCAGATGAAATGAGACCAGTGGCAGACGATTCACACAAGATCGCTTAGTGTCTCTAGTTTCCTCCCTTTGCTGTGAGTGGTGGTCAGTGCAGGCCTTGCTGTGTGTGAAACTATTCGACCACCTATATAAGGAGATGAGACTGAACACCGAAAAAAAGGCTTCACTCGAATTATACATTAAGAGCATGAATTGTTAAAGCATCTGTTGAAAATCTGTGATCTTTTTTTTTTTCGAGAGCTCTATCTCATGGTCTTGCTGCTTAAAAATCTCACAAGAATTAAGTAAGATAACAAAAGAATAAGACATTTTTCATGTATTTATTTGTTTTATCTGAGCTTGTTTGTTTCACAATGTGTCCCAAACTCATCAGCAGTGAGTGTGCACAGTTTTTTTTTACGCACACAGGCCCACCGCTGCAACCTGTGCTTAGGTAGATCCTCCTCCAGTGGAGCCTTAAAGGGAGCAGGAGGTGATGTATGTTGACGGAGGCAATGTGATTGGGATTTTGGGCTAAATTGATTTGATTTGAGTCGTCTCCTGCACAGAACACCGCCCCATCGATGATAACACAGTCAAATGAATTGTTCCAAAGGAAAAAAAAGAGCGAGCATGTAGTGTTTGCTGAGCTGTTTCACCCGTTATAGGAAACTGGAGGCACCCCTCAGTGCGAAGGAAATGGCATGTCTTCAAGAAAATAAAATTTTTTTCACTTTCTTTAGCAGCCAACCTTCGATAGACCTATCTATTTGTCAAGAATGATTTTTTGGAGCTTGTGCGTGTAACAGGAAATGAAATAACATCATTTTTTTTTGCTATCAAAACACTTTTTAAGACACTTTTTAGCACTATACCTCTTGCATCTGTGATTCAACAACTTGCTCGATGCATTTCTCGGGAGAATTATCCAGCATGAAGGCGAGAGTGGCTGATACCGTCCCCTAATCTTGTTTAAAAAAAAAAAATGTATTTGTGAAGTTAAAGGAACAAAAATGAGAGCCAGAAACCCACAGACACAAATTAAGTGAGAGCGGATTATATAGATATAGGCGTAAACATTGATTAAGTTCTGTCTGTGAGAGGGGAGGTGGTGAATAAGAGTGTGCGTGAGCATCATGTTTGTGTGCGCACCTGCTGTAGCCTGATGTTTGTGCGAGGCGTGATGTTACAACGGCACACGCACACTCGGAGGCACGCTGGCACAATCGCATCTCCCTTAGTGAGTCACCCAAAAATGCAACACTCCCTCATAATGTGGACTGATTTCATGTATCCTTTTCTCTTTGTGGTTGTCTTGAATCCAAGATCCCAGCAGCGGTGAGAATCAGAACCCTTCCCCAGACCACCACTGAGTTTATATTTACCGCTGAGGAGCTCACGCATTCTGTATCTTTCCCAGCCCACCGTGTAATCCTCAAGTCCTCAAACGCAACAGAAATCATCTCGACCGGAGTTAATTTTCCACATGCCAGAGGGCACGTGTCTGAAAAGATGCGAGCGAGGTTCCCCGCGCTGCACTCTGCTCCTCATTTGACTGCAGCTTTACGCCGGAGCTGGAGGATAGAGGTGGGGGAATGCATACATCTGCCGATCCTGAACCATATGGCCGTGCTCCAAAACTCTGTCTCGCGGTTATGAATATTCACATTTTTTTTTCCTGTGCGCAGGAGTGCAGTCAAGTCATCTGTTCTGAATGCAACTCCGTGTGATTATGTGTGGGGTGGAACGGTGGCTTGTGGATAAACTGCATCCGTAAAATGACACTGTTATACAGCTCGCAGCAGGTTTCCCTTTAATTTAATGTATAATTTGAGTTAAGCTGGGTTTTGGAAGAATTCCGCTCGAAAGATGGATGGACTGCCTCCTCGTACCCTCTACGGCACCCTTGATTTTATAGTGGCACCCACAGTTTACTGGACCGAGGTTGACAGTGCAGCTCCAGTGTGTGGCTGATATGCGAGTTCACAGTATATCAAAATGTTTACAAGGGGAATCGAGCGAGGAACAGAGAGAGATTCAGCTTGGAGAAAAAAAGGAGAGTTCTTTCTCTTTTTTTCCTCTTTTTTTTCACTCTCGCCACGCTGCAGACCGACACTTCTCGTACACTGTTCTCCGTTGTGTGTGTATTTTCCTTTTTTTCCCCTTCAACCCATTCTGAAGCATAGGGAAAGAATGGTGTTACATTAAGCGGGCCCACACAGCTCCGCTCCGTCACAAAGCCCTCTTACAGTCATATCTTTGCCCGCTGTCGCTTGATAAAGGAGCTTTGACCCTCCGCTGCCACCAGGCTTTTTTTATTAGAAGAATGGCAGTCTTTGATTAGGTGGTGATCCGCTTCCATTTGTTGGAAAAAGGAATGTGAACCTCTGTGCTTTCATCTCCTCTGTCTCTGTCTGGGGTGAGAGATGAGGAGCGACCTAACGCCATCGATCCACCGTATGGAAAAAAAATATGTCAAACTAATGTGATTCAACGCCAAATCCTCCTGTCTTGCTCTTGTAAATGTGTTTTTTAAAGCTCATCAATGACCGGATTAGGCACAAAAGGTGACTTATTTGGTGTGTGTGTGTAAGTAAAAAATGTAGATCATCAGTCTTCGACCTTTTCCGGATGAGGCTTTGTCGACCTTTCCTTTCAATGATAAAACTCAAAGGCATACCAGTGGTGTTCCTATCATCCATACCTTGCTCTATGTTACTGACAGAAAAAAAAAAATAGCCACCAGACATTTACTGCAGAAAAGAAAACCACCATTTTTATTGTGTTTTCCTCTCCCGGGGATCTCAACCCTGCAGCCAGATACAGAATAAAAAACCCTTCTGTTTGTGTAATCTAGACTGTGGTTTTCACTGCGAGAGTACAGTGGAAACCATTAAGTTTCCTATAAATCTCTCAACAAACAAACTGCTTTTGAACCCCTGGCATCAATAATACATGCGTAGCACCCAAACCGTGGCCCGAGAATCCCTAATGAAAAATCACTCTAATATTCCTACAGGGACCGAAAAGTGTGTGCGCAGTCAGGCTCACTCGATAGTATCTCTGTGACCTTATTGTCCCTAATGGTGTTTTTTTTTATTTTTTATCTTTATCTGCTGTGATGTTCCTGTGATACTCTTTAATCACTCCCTCAGGGACTTTTTTTTTACTTGTATCAGAGTCACCGGACTGTATTAGATCACAGTTTTTCTCTGACAGTGTTATCTCTCTCTGACGACACGACGTTGTCTCCCAGTTTTGACTTGTTGATGGGCTCATAACCAGTCAGACGGTCCGCAGCCTGGCAGAAATGATTGGATCATATCCTATCTGACCTTTACAAGCGTCACACCCTCATTTATCTCCCGCGGTAATAAATGCACCACACACGTGCATGTGTTTTGCCATGTGTCATTGTCAGCTCGGCTATTAAATGTCCCTTTTTGTGAAGGATGTCATAATTAGAAACGGGGCGTAACCCGTGTCTGCATGCGCTTGATTTTTTTTCCCCAGCTGTTTATCACGTGTGTATCAAAAATGCAAATTTGTGTGTTTGGAGTGTGATTAACAAGCGATCCGATTACAGCAGATTGGATAAGGCTCGTTCAAAAATGTGATGCGTTTCCCCCGGCTTTTATGGTGTCCTTTGTTGGCCTCTGTAAATCGAGCGCGCTTCTGAGTTTTCATGTGTCTGACTGCGAGAGAATGAAAGAGGGAAGGTGGTGTGCGCGCGAGAGAGGCGCGCAAATAGAAAAACTGATATCACGCAGCAACCAAAGTCCTTCATTAGCAAGGTAGCGCAACAGACACTCAGCAGCAACAACGCGAGCGAGGTCCTGCTTGATATCTTTGACAGTATACCACAGTTTAGACAGATTGGGGACTAAGTTCCAGCAGCGGGGAAATCAATCCTTTTTAATTAGGATGGCAAATGTGCGTTTAGAGCCACCAACAAGAGCGTGCAGCATGAAAAATAATGAAGATTCTCCGGGCTTCTGCTGCCATTCGGACTTTTTTGTGAGTGTGTTGAAATGGGATCGACACAAAACAACACTCCAAGAAAAGAGGCCAAATGTTGCCGTGTCATGCACAGTACAGACAACTGTCAGTCAAAAATAAAATCCCTGCCTCGACTTATTCTCTCTGTAGCGCCATTGCTGCGAGGTTCAAACCTTCTGTCGGGGTGAATAACTTGCCAGGTACAAAGAAGAAAAGTCTGTTCTTCTTATGTTAAAGGTAAAAATAGATCACTGTCGGCTAAGCCAGAAAGCGAGGGAAACATTAACCAAAACCATACACTTATTTTAGTTCACCCAACGTAATGTAGGAAAAACATTTAAACAGAGTTGAGCCAGACGGTGTACACAGTCACATAATTAATTTCCGTGCATCGTGTTTTAATCCCCAAACATTTTTTTAGCCAATCCTCCAATGGTCTTCATCTTGAGCCTTTTTTTTTTTATTACACAGAGATTCCACAATACTGCTGCAGCAAAGGGCTCGTCATTCACTGTTTTTTTTTAGGCTGGCCTGAGCAACACTGTCATAATGGTGCCCCAGTGCGAGGCACACAACATCACGTGTAGCAGCGGGCGCGCCGTCCCACACTCACCCTTTTCACACAGACTTTTTTGGAGCTGTTGCTAACTTTGCTGCCGGCTTAAAAGCAGAAACAATGCCCTCCTATCCCATCTTTGTGCCGGTTTAGGTTGAGTAATGAAGCAACACTGCAGCCTTAAACAGGCAGCATATAAGGGGCTATTGTCTCAGTGTGTGCATTTGTATGTGTGTTCGCAAGGCTAGAAAACTTTCACACGTCCATCAATGAAAAATTCACACTTGCAGTGCTGTTGAATCTCTTGAATGAGCATTCGTTTTGTTTTTTTTGCAACATCAAACACAATTTTTACATTTCATACTTTAAACAGACCGTTTTATTTTGATATGTGCATGATATTGATGTGAAATGTGCCGCATATAGGTTCTTTTATAGGATTTACATAAAGTTGTCTGTCAGTGCAGACCGGTGCCAGTGGTGCCTCACACACCCTGAGACTCACCCCCACTCACGCTGCTGTCACCCTGAACTATGAGGCAAATCTGCGACATCCAGGCCCCCTCGGAAAACCTCGCGCCTGTGTTGGCTAAACAATGCAGATGTGTTGGGGAGCCTGAACGCGTCATGTATGTCTGTCACTTTTGCGAGACTTCTGATCCCCTTTGTTGTCGCTGCTACCCCCTCTCACAATAAGCCTGTCTGTCCCTCCGCGTCCTCCTGGAGGGCTTGCAGGGAGGCTGTCAAGCACCGACCCCTTTTGACAGCCACATTTGAGGGTTTCAAAACGCGGTGACAAAAGGGGTCTCGGAAACATGCGCATAAACGGCATGTATGTGCGTGTGTGTGTGTGGTGACTGTCTGTCAGTGTTTGTTTGTATGGCTGCATGGTTGGAGGGATAGAGGGTGACTGACAGACTAACCGAGCTCCAGAGACTCTCTCTTTCTTTCTCTCTCTCTCTCTCTCTCTCTCTCTCTCTCTCTCTCTCTCTCTCTCTCTCTCTCTCTCCCACTGTCTGCCTGTTCCTCTCCCTCCGCCCACCCTCTGCCTTCATCTGTGGCTTTGTAAAGCCTCCACATAATGTGGGAGCATTAAAATGACAATGGAAATTATGGCTAATCTTTGTTAAGGCACACTCATTACCGCCACGTTTCAGAATGAGAGTCCGATGATAAGAGTTGGTCTGCCTTTTTCTTTTTTTTTTTCTTCTTCCTCCCTCTCTCTGAAGCGACAGCCTGACATATTGGAGTGATGTGTTTTCTTTTTTTTTCTCCACACTTTTTTTGTGTGTTATTTTTCTATTCCCGCTCAAAGTTAATAATGGTGGCGAACATATGAAAGGATGATAATAGGCTGACAACTTGGGCATGAAAGACTAGCTCCACCTTCAAACGAGCTTTTCATGCCGTCCTGCGTGTGGGTGTGTGTTGAGGGGCTGATTTTTTTTCTTCTCCCTCCGCTCTCTCCCTCTCTGTCTCTTTCCTCTTTTAGTAATCCCCTTATAAAATATTCATAGCTAATCTGCATTTACAATGTAATTACAGACGGGCTTTGAGTGATATCGGATATGGCCGGCGGAACACACACTTCACGCAAAATCTTGGGTTTGGCGATTTGTGCGCCTGAATAAATACCGAAAACCGGCTCGGGATGTGGTTCAGGTTTACAGCAGCTGTTTATTTAGCTAAAAGTGAACTTTTTTTAAAAGGGGCACCATGTCGTTTTGGAGAATAAAGTCGAACTCCGATTTTTAATATTTACAATATAAATGAGGTAATAATACAAACTCAGAAATATTGTTTTTTTCCCCATAACTGAATAAACAAGCTGTTCGCCAAGGGAAATCCAGAACACTGTTTAATGCTTAAAGGTGGCAGGGTCCACCAAATATAAACAAAGTGTAACAGTATGAAACTGTGTTACAACTGTAGCAAAAGTTGCCTATATTTCATTATTTATTTACCTTCCTTCTAAATAGCTCCAGCTGAATGAAAGATGCCCCTCTTGTCTTTCCGTTCTGCCCCCTCTGCTCAAATCTTTCGGGTCCCGCTGGCCCTCCGCTCGCTGCTAATGGAGCGGTGTGCCCTGTATGCTATTCTTGCAGGTCGATTTTTCACTTGTGTTGGAGGAGAGGGAGGGCGGCGTCCTTTTAAATGAAGCACTTGGCGTTTGTGACCTGTAATAAATGAGTTTGCAGTCAGTCATGGCAGCTGTAAGGAGACATCTGGGAGCGAGGGAGAGGGGAGAAGAGGGAAGAGAGCGGGAGATACTGAGACTTGACTGGGCGACGGTTTATCTATGCGAGGATGAAAAATGGCTGCACCAAACGTGCTATCACTTATACAAAACATAATAATAGTAATCCTGTTGGACGATGTTAGCAGTTTGGTATAGAAAAGGGTACAGAGAATGAAAGGTTATTCAGCCGAGAATCTTAATGTGAAACCATCAGGATTAATAGTCAATGACTATAATCTCACTGCTGAATACCTTAAAGGGTAAATTCACAAATTTTACATATTAAAGTGTGTTTACAGCTCCTGGAGAGTACTACTGCGTATGTATTGTGTTAAATTGCATTATGGGTAATGTAGGCACCAGGTTTAAAGGAGGAAAAGGAATGCGTGGAATGATGATGTGACATTTCTGGTTCTGCTTGACCAAACTCTACATTATGATCCCAACAGTGACTGTTGCTCTTCAAAACCTGTGGCGTACATTACCCACAGTCCAACTAAGCCAATGTGTGACAACACTGGAGGCAATTTCATCAGATGACATGTAGCTTCCTCTGCAGCTGCAAAAGGTTTTATGCTACTTTTTTTATTTTTTTTTTTTTTACATATGCAGTAGTGGTCCCCAAGACCTGTAAACACAATGAAGGTGTAAAATTGGTGGAGTTACCCTTTAAAGGAAAAATAAAGTTACCACTACATGGCAGTATAAACTATGCATATGCAAATTAGGAGAATCAGTGGCTGCAGTAAAGAAACGAGACGAAAATTAAAAAGTTGAAGTAGTGTTCAGTTCGGATTTCCTTTCTGTCACCAACTGATACATCTTTTTTCTCCCTTATTCCTTCAATCCCTAACATTCTTCCTTCTTATTCTGATAACTATCATCTTTCTGTGCACTTGCACTGTCTCAGCATTGATAAAAGCATTGTTCTTAATCATACTTCAAAATCTGTTTTCACTGACCTACCACTCTGTAGAGCATAACTACAGGAGTTACGGTCTCATGTGAATGTCACAGCAGAACATTATACCTGTCTTCATTCAAGATGACATTGCACATTATCGAATGGGCTTTTATTTTGACGAGCCCGAGGCACACCTGTGTGATTATCATGCTGTTTAATCAGCCACACCTGGATGGATTATCTCTTTCAGTAACACAGATTCAAACTAAACCTGTGGTGTAGATTTGGGTGAAATGAGCCTTTTGTTTGCAAAGTTATAGTGCTCTAACTCATGACTAAAAGATCAGCTGATATCACTAAACCTGCTTGGGAGTGTTGTTGTTGTTGTTTTTATTGTTGGAATATTGATTTTTTTCCAAAACAGTGAGTACAAGGCCACAAAATAAACAGGAATCTCAGTGCTCGCTGGAATAATCATTGAGTCGTTAGTATTGATCAGGAGCTTTTTCAAAGGCCACATTACAGCTTTGTATGCCGCTTTAATGCCAGTCAGGGTTACATTCATCTGCAGCTGAACAATGAATCTAATGGTGTGGTTTGTTTGCTCAGGGTTTTAGGCTCTCCATCACACCAGACATATATGACAATCTCTCTATTTTAAGGTTATGAAAGTAAAATTGCACATTCTCTTTTAAGTAAATAGATTCCTTTGGCGTTAGGTGAAACGCCCGGCCTCTCTTTTTAGTCTGTATTAGCGTGGCTGTCACTGGTGTGAAGCAGCAGTCACCTTGCAGCAGAGCAGAAATAGCGCAGCTCTCTTTCCCTGGATGTGAAGGTACATAAAGCACAGGATGAGAGGAGCAGGAAAGGCAATTGACCTTGGCTGCTTTTGGGCGGCTGGCTATATAGTCGTCCGGATGGATGCTATGGTTCTGCGGCTTGGCGAGGGAGGGGGTGGGGTAGGGCGACAATGCTGAGTATGACACTTAGTTGTGCACAGTGTAGAAAACGCAGATTTTCAATGCACTTTTGGTTATTTTGAGCCTGACCTGGAACATCTTCCATACTCAGCAGATGAGAATGGATTTTCTTTGATATTTGTATATTTTTCGTTGTGTCAACTTCACACTTACAGTATTAGGGAACTACAACAGCAAGTTTTACTCTGTGTGTGTGTGTGTGTGTGTGTGTGTGTGTGTGTGTGTGTGATGTAATGGGTGAGCGAGATGCGGGTATATATATCAAATGTGAGAGGAGCTGACTAAGTGCAACCCAGGTCCAAAGTCAACCCTGCCGTTTTGCCCTGCTGTGCTAGGATGTTTACCTGAGACAGGGGTGCTTTATCTCAGCCAGCCCACGAGTGCACATGTAAACACACAGGGAGGTGGTGGTGGCGGTGGTGGGGGGTGGGGCTACACTGCATATCATGCTGTATTCAGCCCCCCCTCCACCGCCTTTGTTCCAAAACCTCTCTCCCACAGAGAGACATTATCCCCCGATGGCAAGGTGAACGGGGTGCTGATGTTAGATTATTTGTAGCAGCCGGAGTAAAACAGGGTAAAAAAAGATGGTGACGGCGTGGGGGGACACAGGAGAGAGATTCTCCTAATTTTAGCCGGAGAAGGGCAGGCGAGCGGGTGGGTACACGGGAGGAGAGGTGTCTTTCGGCGGGGATTGGACAGTGGGTGAGAGTCTCGGGAGTCTTGGTTAAAGTGGTCGCTATCACAGGAGCTGGACGGACAATTAATCAGCAGCGGCCCAGAGGGGGAGCTGGGGCTCTGACAGAGACACTTCACTCTGCACAGGACACACACACACACACACACACACACACACACACACACACACACACACACACACACCTGACAGGCTCACCCGTAGCTTCTTCTCACCTCGCTCTTTTTCCTTCTGTTCCCGTGGCTTATCTGCCTTCCTCCTCCTTGTCCTCCTTTCTTCTCTCATCACCCTTCTCTTTTTCGCCTTTCCTTCCCCTGATTTTTATCCACCCTCTCATCTCCTTTTCTCCTTGTCCTCCTCTCATCAAAACATGGCGTTTAGGTCTGTGAGCCCCTTGATTAGAATCAGAGAGTGAGAGAGTTCCCTCTCATGACCTGACAGCTAACTCGGCAAGAGTTGGAGACGGGGGAAGGAGGGAAGGATAAGATGAGCAAGGGTGGACTGGTGGCTATGCTTCACCCTAACGGACCCTCCCTTCTTCCCTGCGCTCATCCCTCCATTTCCGCCTCTCCGCCCCCTCTCTCTCTCTCTCTCTCCCCCCACGGCTGGCGCTGAGTGATTGATGGATCCAGGTTTGACATGGCCCGGTTCACCCGAGGGCGTTAGCAAGGACACTGGCGAGATTTAGCCACATGCTGGGGAGAGAAAGACAGGGAAAGTAAAAGACAAAGAGAGGAAAGAGGTTGCACTCAACACTGTTGACCATCATGCCTTGCCAGGGTTTCCAGGGTGAGTAAGCTTTTCCTCAAACTGCGCACCTGTTCCCAGTTTTCCATTGCATCACAAGGCTTTTCCACTCTGGGTAGGATGCCGTGAAATAATATGGTTGTTGCTGGATGAATGCACACTAAACAAAATGAGTTTCAATAATAGATTTTCTTGCTGAGTGCAACATTTTTTGCTGATGGCATTAGAGCTCATTGACACCGCTCACTGTTTATAGCAAAACATCAGTGCATATTGCATATGATTGGGATTTCAAATGGGTCTAAACTCCTAAAATGAGCAAAACATTGAGATAGAACAGCTAATGGCCTAATGATGAAAGCGTATAAATCTGCTGCTCATCTTCAACCTCTGCCTCCCCTTACTGAAACAGTAACATACGAAACACTTTTTCTCTCTTCATACCAACGTGTGATCATAATGTTTCTGCAGTACGTCCAGTCTACGCGCGTCTCCGATGTCGAATCGAGTGGAGGCTGTGTGCTGCTGCGCTCCCCTCCAGGGGGGTCCTGGTCCTCCCAGTAAGCAAACACCCACTTGACACGGAGCCAGGCGAAGGGGAACAAGGCCCGCAGTGTCTCCCCGCTCCAAGTGCTTTGTCCTGGAGGAGGCTCCCGCCGTGGCTCCCGGCTCCTAACCCCACGTGACGCGCCTGGAGATGAGGGAAGAACTTGTCTCATGAACATTGTCTGCGCTTTCCCCTATTGATTGATGATCAAATGACATCTGATGTATATTTAAGGTGCCTTTTCCAAATGATTGCCATGCTGCTATTTGTATGCATGAAAACATTATTCCGCTGATTTTTTTTTTTTATTGTTGTTTTTATTTGCACTCTAAAATGCCTAAATAATGGAAAAGTAGGAAGTAAGAAAAAAATATATGTACCACAGTGAACATCCAGTATGGCGTTGGGACGTTTACTTTAGCAAAGAACTCTGATACAATTGCTAATAACCTATTAAAGGTGCAACATGTCAGATTGATGCACAGTGTCTGAAACTGCCTCAGCTCACCTTTTCAGTGTCAGAATTTGGGGATGCTGTCTCGAATAGTTTGTAACTTTCTAAATGGCAAGCGCACCCACTTCGCTCAGCAGTTGGGGCCAGGTGCGCTGGAATGCTTCCAACTATAATTTTCCAAATGTTTCATTCCCGCACTAAAACGAAAACGCTGGCCTTTTTTTTCAGCTTTCCGCACTATGGAGACCATTTTGGACCACCCACATTTTCAAGTAAGAAGATTCTCAGTGTCTAGACAGAAAGCCAAAATGGAGAGAAGAGGCTGCCTTTTCAAATTTAGCCGGCTTAGTGTGGATGAACTCTCGGGTTTCTTAAGGCATGATGCCGCAAAGTATAAAACTCCTCGAGGGATGCAATCCCGCCTCTGCGCAGTATACCTGCCCGTCTCGAGTCCTCCCAGTAAATAGGCAGTTTCATCCTCTCAGCACCGGCAATATCTCCCAATCTCACCGTCTGCATGGTGATGAGTATATTGTGTATGTGTCTCCCAGCTGTCTCAGAGCTGTGTCTGGCTATCTGAGTAGTAAACACAACAACAACAGGTATCATCTGCTCTCCCTCTCACCGCCGCCTACCAGACTTGAGGCTTTTTGCTCTCTGTCTGGCTTGGCAGCAATGTGAAGTCAATAGGATGAATAAAACATACCTGAATCAGAACCCTCTACTCTGGGAAATGTCAAGCTGTCAGTATAGCTTAATGGGAAAACATAAGGTCGGTCCCTGGGGTCGGACAGTTTATCCAGTGGCGACCACTGTATCTGTCTATGTTGGGATCGTTCAAGATTTAAGAGAGCATTTTTTTCATTTAGTAATTACTTTTGTCAGAGGATTTTACTCCACAACGGCATAATGATCCAACCATTTAGTCGGGAGGCAAACATATTTTCTTTCTCACTTAGAGATTCACCTTCCACTGGGGCTCTCCAGTGTGAAAAACTTGTGTGCACCCATGATACTGCAAAATGCTTTGGGTAAAAAACATCCTCTAAATTGCATATGGTTCGTGTTTATCATTCAGCTGGCCTGCCGCTGAAAAAACTACTATTTAACACGCATTACTACACATATTACACAACACTTATCCCAGCTTTCGGTGGCGGTAGCTAACCCCTACAGCTAATTATCTTTAAATTAGGGCTGAGGTCTAGGTTTAATTAGGCCTAGCCACAAGGAGGTTTGAAGCTCAACACTAACTCCAGCAACTTCAGCTGCCAAAGCTCATCAGCCTAATGGAGACTCAAACGTGGAGGGCCCTTGGGGGCCCGACAGGCTAGCCTGACTTCCTGCCTTATGCCAACCAAGACCCACACACACACACATCCACTGCTATTCATACACCAGCCGGATAATCAAGACATGATGAAGCTGGAGTGAGGCAGGTTGTGCATAAATGTGTGTTAAGCAGAGAAGTTTTTAAAGCATCATCTGCAGAACTTTTTGGAGGTATAAGGCTTAACTTCTGGTCTCCTCATTTATTGCAGTTACTTGTTAGTATTTAATTACATTTTTAGATACTTTCACTTTACCTGAGGAGTCTGATTTGATGCAATTTTAGACATATACTCCATTTCAGAGCAAAATGTTTTTTTGAGAAAGTGGCACAAATGTGCCCTCTTGGTAGATAAAACATATAAAATGCCCTCATAGGAGGCCTTTTCAGTAGACAAAAGTGCCCTCTAGGGTATAAATGTATCATAAATGTATGAACGTTATATCCTTGCTGTTAGTTGTGCTGGGTCAGGCATGTGGGAGCTGGCCAATTAGAGCAGACTGGATATTTGGGAGGCGGGCCTTAAAGAGCAATTCAGACAGAAATGCAGCACTGGACAGTATGAGAAAGCTGATATGTTTTTTGAGCATTAAAGCATGTAAACCTGTTCAAGTAGTAAATGAGCATTTTTACAAAGCAGTATTGTTACTTTAGTAAACATTTTGAGAAATGTTCCACTTCTGCAACCAACTACAACAGTTCAGCCAGTTTCAACAGCCATGAAACAGATTTTGGTAATACTTATTTACCATTAGACAGTTGCTTTATATTAGCTGTACACAGAGTTTACTAAAAAGTGCGACCTAACAGGAAGGAGATAAATGGTGGACCTCGCACTCGGGGTTTGTCACTTTTTGTCTGCCATCACAGCGGTGCGCCGGAGATGCAGCAGCTAACGTGAGTCGTCCAAAAACCTTCTTTTTAGTAAACTCTGTGTACACAAACAATGTTCTCAGTCACCTGTTCATGTGTAGAGACCCTGTTGATACTACGAGCAAAGTTTCATGTTGTGTCGAGCCTTCTTAGTGTTTTGAAAATAGCGATTTTGATGCTAGCGTAAGTGTGCCCCTGCTCTCCAATGAAAATTAGCTTGCCCGAGAACGAAACTATGGTAAATCTTAAAAGTGCCTCTTTTGTCGTAATTATGTTTTTACACGAAGGTTTGACTCATACACATTCACAAATAAAGCCTAGGTTGCTTTTTGGCGAGAGTTTCACTTTAAGTGAGGTCTTGCTCATAACTAATTCACTGGTAGAACCTGTGTGGCTTAATGTGTGCCAAACTGAGTGAATTACTTATGAGTGAGCCCTCATTTTAGGATGTGGGTTGGAAAGAGTTAATTTAGGGTTTGATAGTCACTGTTAAGAATGGCAGTTTTGTGTTTTTTAAATAAGAATAGACCATATTTATGAAGTGCTTGAGGAGGAAGGCCACTTGTGGTAAACCAACTTCCTTACTTACTATAAGTAAGAGGTTATTAGGAGGTTATTGGGGGAAAACTCAGTTAATGGCCTAGTCGTTAAGAAGAAGGTATTACAAATTGCTTTATAATGACTAATAACGAGCCGATATTTTGCATTCTCATTAGTAACTATGGTTAATACATGCACCATAATATAACATTTTCCCCTCAAACTCTCAAAACTCCAGAATGGTCTATGGTCGTTCTCAGACTTGGCTTGATGCAGCACATACCTCTACTTATTCAGCAAATTTGTAATACAAATTGGTCTGCTGGTTCCTTGCAGCCATCTGGTGTAAGGTAGACTGTCCGCCCTTTGAAAAAAATCCTCTTGGATGAAAACAGGAGGCTGTAGCCAACCAGGGCCCAGATCTTCACTCTTCCATGCCAGTGCTTGTTTCTTACCTTTATTCCCCTGCCATCTCCTTCTGCTGTGGAAAATCGCAACACTGCTGTTAACACTGAAAAAGGGAAGGATCGTGTGTAGGTTGCCTTTTAAACCTTAATGCCACTGACCACGGTAACATTTACATTGTTTGGGGGTCATATGCACATGAGCTTCGAAAGATTCACAAAAAAAAAAAAAAACACAACTTAGTGAGCTATGATCACACCCCATGTACTGTATATTTCTGTTTATGTGCACACCCACGTGATTTGGCCCGAGATGTCGGATATTTGCTGCCAGGAGGGGATGGCCCGTTGGATATATATTGTCATTTCTCCTCCTCTTCCTACCCACCATCTGCCGCCAGCATTTTCCTAACTGACTTACTGTAACGGAAACAAGCAACCTGACAAATCAAGGACGAGAGAGGGGGAGACGCAGGTTCAAAGCTGGGTCCGACAATGGAGGAAGAAGATTGGGACAAAGCATGAAGGCAGGGTCGATCCTGCGGTAGGCCATCATCCACAACGAGCAGTAAATAATGCACACATAAAGACAAAAAGAATAGCAATGAAACCGAGAGTTGGAAGAAAACACAGAAGAAGAAGCATGGTGAAAATTATATGTTAGTTGGCCATGTGGTTCTATTCAGAGGATCTAATGAATACAAGGGAACAGCTGAAGACAGAGCCCCAGAGCCAACATGTCCTTCAGTTAATCATTTAGTTTTTAGTTATGAGCTGTAAGGAGAGTTCCCGAGTCAGTCATTACCCTAAACACATATTCAGCTGATGTTCCAAACATTTATAATATAATAAAGCCAAAACAATAGTGTATATATTTACATTTTAGGGCATTTATCAGGCGCTTTTGTCCAAAGCAACTCACAGTAATTCATATATACATTCATACACTGATAGCGGTGGCTGCCATGCAAGGTGCCGATCAGAACATCAGGAGCAGTTTGGGGTTCAGTATCTTGCCCAAGGACACTTTGACATGCAGGCCAGGGGGAATCGAACAATCGCACTTTCCGATAACAAGGCGCTGGCTCTACCCCTGAGCCACAGCCGCCTCATCTTCTGTTACATTGCGTCCATTCGGCTCCACCTCAGCTGCCCTCT
The DNA here is from genome assembly GCA_963678695.2 of Diplodus puntazzo. Classification (NCBI taxonomy): domain Eukaryota; kingdom Metazoa; phylum Chordata; class Actinopteri; order Spariformes; family Sparidae; genus Diplodus; species Diplodus puntazzo. The sequence continues at coordinate 22,011,504 of OZ023164.1, forward strand.
CCTTCTTCCTGCATCACCTACAAAATCTGACAACATGGTAATGACTGTTTTTGCAGTCTATAAACACAGTTATCACATATCAGTGATATGTGTTTTTTTTTTATTGTTTTTTTTTTGGGGGGGGGGGTGTTTCATTAAAATGTCGGTATTGAGCTACTTGCAAGTTGACAAGTGTTTCAAGGTTAGGTTAGACTGTTCATCTGCTTGTATTAAAGGTACAAAAACGGCATTGTTGATCTGCTTTTATACAAAGGTGGAGATATAGTAACAGAGATACGTTCATTGCCAGACATTTGGTTAGGTTCAGGCACTGAAACTACTCGGTTAGGTTTAGGAAAAGATCATACTTTGGGTTGAAATTTTAAAAAAAAATGTTCAGGCTCATAACTTACAGTACCGTAAGTGATGTTCATATATAACGTTTCACTTAGTAACATGAGTTACGTCATTTCGGTATGTTAACTTACTTACGTAACCTAACTTAAAACTAAATCACTTATGACTCTTGGCTTTACCAGGTGCGCTTCATAAAATAATACTAGAGGTGTACCTACAGGAAAACCTTAGGAGCACAGGTCCACTGTCCAGGCTGTATCTGATGCATGAGGAAGGGCCGGTCATGCTTCACATTAGACACTGACACTATTGTGTTTCACGTCACAACTCTTTTTCTTCCGCTGGCGTGCGATCCCAAATCACACACTTGGGTGCCATCATGCTGCAGTTGTTTGGTTCAGCACAAAAAAAACAAACAAAAAACACAGGCGCAACAATAAAGTGTCTTTGTTGCAGCAGCATACTGTAATCTGTGTGTAAAAAAAGGGCTATGGATTCAGAACACTGAATTTGAAATCTAGTTTTCCATAATAAAAAAGGTAAGTCAGTGGGCCAAATTATTAGAAACAGCCGTCATGTAAAGGACCTTCCAATCTGAATGTTTGCAATTCAATCGTTAGTCCACCTTGCTACAGTCCTCTGGTCCATCTGTTTACCTGTCCTTTCTACTTGAATCACAGACGGACGGCAAATGGATAAATAAAGACTGAGCAGAAAATTGGCCGTGGGTGTGTTTGTTCTGCAGGGCATGTTGGCCGCCTCTCCGCGCTGACAGCCAGTCTGTCTCAGAGGATTGAGTGACGGCGAGGGGCAGCGGAGCTGGCAGGACGCTAATGGGCGCGATGCTAATGAGCTCCGAGCCAATAAACAAGCTTTTCCATCCCCTCACCTCACCTCTGATCTCATCTCTTGTTTGTGTAACAACCTCACAGGTAAGATGAGGCGAATTCAGCCACATTGCCAGAAAACTGAAAAAAAAAACAACAGGCTTGGATAGCAGGGGATGAATCTCATTTTAATTTAGTGTCAACTAATTATTCCTTCAGCGATTTTATTTGTAATCTTAAGTGAGGTGTCACCCAAATGAATTTTTGCAAGGGTCTGGTCAAATTTCCACTGGAAAACGTTCACATTTCACAACGGAATTAGACACATTGATATGTAATTGGCCTATGTGGATTATAATTAACCTGGTTTCGACTACATTTTCAATCCATCCTTCTCAGCACTTTAGTTGTGAACTTTTTATTCATGTAGTTTAAATTTCACGCCCCCAGATCTGATGTAAAAAAAAATGTTAAGATAACAAATTTAGGCACATTTTCTGAGCATTCCAGTGCACAAATCTGCTGCTCCAGAAGATGCTCGATAAAGAATTGCACTGCTTTTACAAGAATAGGACATTTGAGTACACTTCACACCTGGGGAAATAACACGAAATTGACATAAAGACAACCATCTTGCCCTTGTCCCCTTTATGCTTATGGATGCTTTTTCCGTGCTTTTTTAGCCTCTTTCTCTTTAACAACCTGTGATGTCTCGCACTTTTTGTCCCCTCCTTCTTTCCTACCCCGGAGAAATGTCACTTGGGCCGGCGTCGTCCGTCAAACTGGCATCTCTGACAGAGCGCTCGGCTAAAAGGCCATGCTCCGATTGGCATGGGATCCCCTGGCTGTGCTGTGTCAGGCCGCTGCCTTCTTCCCCCTCTCCTCTCCACATTATTAGCATTCTCAAAATCTGGAAAGATATCGACTCCCTCCAACACTCCCCATCCACGTTTTTTTTTTTCTCCCTCTTCTCCTCTTGCCTCTTTCCTCGGAGCCTCGGAGTGTTGCGTCAAGCTCTCAGAGGGGTTTATTTGTGATTTTCTTTTTTTTTCTTTCAAGTTGTGTGTTGTTGAAAGCAACGCTCTGGATGCCGAAAGAACGCAACCTCTGCAAAGTCAGCACAGTCTGTTTTGTGTATTTGTTTTGTTTCCGAGCAGATTGATGCCTGTTGTTTCAGAGAAAGGATGTCTGCATTCTGTAGTGAAACTCACAATCGATGAAGCCGATGAAGTGCGGCCAGGGATTCTCTCATTGGGCTGACAACACTATTAATTGCTCATCTTGCTTTATCTGGAGCCTTTAGCTAATCACAATTCAGTTTGATAGGAATGAGAAGTGACCATGGGCTGTCTGAAGTGGAGTGCGGCCTCTTAGCTTGTCTCTTGTTTTTCTTTCTTTCTTTCTTTTACTTTTTTCTTGCCAGTGATTAATATTGATTACTTGCAGAAACCAATAAAAGCTGAGTCCCTTTGTGACTCTGAACGCAGGTTAGGGCCACTTCTTAGGGAATTCGCTCCCTTTTAATTAAGCGCAAACCATTTCGTCTGGCACCGGGCTAAATGTAGTTGAGGTGTCACTGAAGTTTCCCTCCATTAAATCTCCATCTAAATGAAGTTTGTCACACAAGCGCAGCGCGATATCGAAACACAGCTAGCATTCCGAGACACGAGCTCATGAAAAACATGTGGAAGATGGCTTTGGACGATATCCAGATGCCCTCTTTCCGGGTGCGTCGACTCTCGTCAGCAAGATAAAGATGTGTCGGTTGTTTTTTGGGGCAGGCTGCCGCAGTGACATGCCCACTGATTGTGCTCAGCTCCGTCTCTTCCCTCATACATATGGAGGAGGGACGACACTGTCGGCCAGAAATGGCACAGGCCACAGAGGGCAGTTTTTTTTCGCATGTGGGCAACTTTGATCTACTGTATGTGTGTTATTTTTTTTTTCCCCGAGTGCTCATGTGTGCCGTCAGCGGATACGTGCGCTTGTGGTCGGTGAGCTCACAAAGAAGTATCCTAAGGGTTGCTGATATCTCTGTTACCTGTGTGAGATCAGCCGAAGGGCTTTTTTTTTTTCAAAAATTACCGTGAAAGCAGCTTGACCAGATAAATAGCAGAGCTGTTTGTGGTTTTGCCAGAGATTTCGGCACAGCGCACCTCCCAGGCCTCTTTGATCAAAATTATTTTAAAATTAGCGTGAAATCCGGCAGGGATGCTTCCTGAATCTATAATGATGCAAAAAAATAAACAAATCCACGCCTACTTGACAGAGGAAAGGAAACACAAGAAAACGTTTAAAAAGCAGTAAGTTTTCCCGGGATTCTCATAGGATAAGCATGATGGAGTAATCCTTCGAACTTTATAACTAACGCCAAACGCCTTTATCCAAGTTCTGGTGTAATTGCGCTCATTTTGGATGGTTTTGCAGAGCTCACTGAATAACTGTGCAGCTGCGTGAGGCGGCAGAGCCAACGCATCGGTGGGCGAAAGAATATGCCCAGACGGATGTGCCCCCATGATTATGTCAGTGGATGTTTGCTCTGAGCCGAACTTGCTCATACAGTGTATTTAATCTGTTTGTGCGTGTGCAGATGTGTTTGTGCAGACCGACGCAACCTGAGGCATCTGTGCCGGGGAAGACTTCTGTTCCATGCATGATACAATGCACGTTTGCAGACGCGTCGTCCTGTGTTTGCTGATAATGTAAGCTAACGTAATGAGTTCCGCATCGCAGGTGATTGCGTCCGCTTTGCATGCCCTGCGACGACGCTCACCTCGCATAACCCAGCCCTGCAGTTCACAGAGGGACAGACGGGGGGTGGGGGGGGTGGGGATGACAATTTCCCTTCTCTTTATGCCATTTTATTTTGGTGTCCCTTGTGCACACACACACACACACACACACATGCATGCAACGGGCGCTCTTGGAGGTGCAAGCAAAACGTTTAACTTTGAAAGTTGGGCTCCTAATTAGCAGAATTAGTGGTAGATCAAAGAGGACAATTAAGGGTGGTGGGGGGAGGGGATGTTTTTGGTGGCGAGGGCTCATTAGCATCACAACACATGGACATGGCCATGAAAAAAAAGAGTGCGGCAGAAGGAGTCTCATTACGGAGAACTGCCGCGCATACGCTGGGCCGCATGCAGGCTGATTGTCTGTCAGGAGAGAGAGGGGACAGCCAGCCTCTAACACACACACACACACACACACACGCACACACACACACCTGTGGCCACCAGGCCAGATACACAAACTCACTCCCTCTTTGCGCACACGCACGCATGCACACACGTTCAGACGTACAGCTCGTACAGTTTGCCGGCACAAAAGAAAACAAAAGCTAGTCCCTGCCTGCTCTCATCCAATTTCAGCTTAATTAAGAGGGGAATTAACTTTGATCTGCCGCAGTGTAGTAGGAGCGCGGCAGCCCAGCCTGTAGAAAAAACCCCACAAACCCATAAGTATTCCTCAACCTCACCCTCAAAGTCAGACTCAGAGTGTTTTCCATTCATTCCGCACTGTTTGAAGTCAATACAGATAAGAGCAGGAAAGATTCTATTAGGACTACCTGAGCCTTCCTCGTTAGCTAGATCTAACAAAGTCCTGGCGGCGAGCCACCCCGTGTGGCTCTCTACACTAATGGCATAAGCAGAAGAAAAGATCAAAGGTTTTTTGGGATGGCCCTTTATTTCAGCGGCATCAGTCACTGGTTCTGAGTCCTCGGTCCATCGACATTAATGACGCACCGCACCGTGTGCTTTGAAAAGGGGACATTTTATTTCCTCTTTGTGGGGTTTAAGTATGTTTTAAACCTAAAGGGTAATGCAAACAATGATGTAAGGGATCGCTCTGCATAGCATGAACATATATGTTCTGCTGGGATCGTCAGAATTCTCCTTTTTTTTCTCCCTTCAAAGTATTTCATCAAAAGTCACATTACACACATCTTGGCATGTTTTTGGGTACTTTCACCATCCAACACTCTCACTCTCGAAAAATGTTGAAACAAGATCTCTGCGGAGACTTCTGCTGAGATCGTTTCACTCGTTTCCAATGCACATCAGAGTTTTCCTTTAAACAAGGGCTTTTATTTCAACCCCTTGTGCCAGAATGAAAGTTGGCAGCGCACGCTCCTGCAATCCAGAGTCATGTTGAAGCATAATGTTTCTTAATGCTGCAACTTAACTTTTTCTAGCTGTCAATTGTATGTTGTGACGACACTGTGCATGTGCTCCGGTCAGGTTTAGGCACAAAACCACTTGGTTAGTGTTAGGAACACATGGCGGTTTGGCTTGAAATACCTGTTTTGGTTGCGACTGACTTGACTTGAGAAGTCCTGAACAGTCCTGCGACATACATGGCTGGAAATTGTCCACAGGTCTCCTTAAAGATATCCGGTGATGTCTCGCCCGCAAAAGTTGAAACTCAGTCTTGAACTGTGGTCACTGACTTTAGTCTTCGCTCTCTTACAGCAATACACGAATTGCACGAATCGGGATTTGTGCACAATTTTTACAAATGTTTAAATGTTGTTGTTGTTCCTCAACCAAATTCATCATGTAAGGAAATGTGTTGAGAGACTGAGAGTGACGGAAAATGTTAAGTCTGTAATAATGCACGATTGCCCGAGTGCAGAAGTTAATAAGAAAAGGCTTGATTTGAAAAACCAAAATGGAAAAAATAAACATTCTGAGATGAGCACATGTGAAATGAGAGTTTCTGGCTCACTATATGATGTCTTTCAGCTGTTTGCCTCAGCAGACTCTCTCTGACAACACGGGCGACCACCTTATCCTCAGCGCTCGATGGCCTTCATCCATACCACGTGTATTCCCTAGAAGAACGCCAGCAGAGAGCGGCAGTAACATGCCTCTCTCCGGCACCCTCCCTGCTCTCCTTTCCTGTTGAGGTGTTGAATAGCTTCCTCTTCCTGCCACCATCTCCCTCCGTCTCCCTCCATCTCTGGGGAGCGCCAGATCCGTCTATCAGCAAAGCCCTGCAGGCCACAGAAGGGTGGGACTGCGGGATTGGGGGAGGGTTGCGGTGGCTGCTCTGACTGACAGTACTGATAATCACTGTAATAGGCACGGGGTGAGGAAAGTGGAGGGTAAGCAGCTGTTTCCACAAATGCCACCACCAGCGTCCTCCACACAGGTGATACTTTTCGCTGTGAGAGAGGGACGCAGCGGGAATGAGGGAGTAAAGAACCATAGAAGGGGCGAGGAAAGATAACGGGAGGGGACGCTCACTGAGGGCTGAGGAGACGTGTAGTCAGAGAAGATACATCTCATTCATCTTCCACTAGTACAGCTGTCAAATATCTGCTCTGAAGGAACTAAACTGCAGTCTGGTGACAAAGTTCAGAGGGCCATTTAAATTACAACTGTCAAGAAGTTTTATACATATTTCTTTAGATATTCTCTCCTTCTATTTTATGTGTTTGCTTCACCTATGCAGGTCACTTCATCTGTGGCTTTCCTTAAATGAAAGCAAGAATGAAATGCCAAAAATATATATTTAATCCAGATATGACACACACTTGACATCTGAGAACAACAAATTAATAGATTTGTCACATCACAAATAGCTTGGAAGCTAATCTCTGTCCAATATTAAGCATACAGAAGTGTGATATGGAAATTTTCGCCCCAAAACAATTTCAGTTCAGTTCTGAATGCGCAGATCTCAGGAATTTACGGAAAATTAGGAATCGCATGAATTGCACACGTTTGTTTGATTCATTGATTGCTTTCGTCACAGTGAGGCAGAGCAGGTCGTAATGCGCGAGGCGGCAGTCAGGGAATGCAATGGGTGAAGTTTTAATCAGGATCATGGCACACAAGGAACAGGCAAACACAACAGCAGGATCATGGAAACTCAAATGACTCAACAAAGACTGAACTGAAGCGTGGACTTTAATATCAAACTATACCAATGCGGGGATGGGGCGCAGGTGCAGTGAGGCGGAGAAAACACAGGTGAGGGAATGAGTGGGAAAAAACATTAGGAAGAGGGAAGGAGCTGGGGAACAGGACTGGGCTAATTAGACAGTCGTAGAGTGAAAATGAGGCTGGTGAGGAGCGCAAGAACACTGGAGGGAAACGGAGCAAAAAGACACCACAAAAACCAAGAAAACATGCATAAAATGAAATTGAAATTGACGATGACAACTGTGTCCCTAAATTGTAAATATAGTCCTGTGATTTTGAGCAAAGATGGGATTAAACAGACTGTCCCTTTAATCTTATTGGCATATACATAATTTCAATATTAACCAATGAATTAATCATGTCTCATGTTTATTATTTATGCAATTAAATGCACTGCTTCTAAATATGTAAATATATTTACTACAAGAGCAATATGGCATAAAAATCGGACTGGAACTAAGTTGAGCACAAACCTCCACCTAGGAACTTTAAAGTCAATCCAGCCTTATCTAAATTCAAACCCTATAGCCCTGTATCACTCTGAATTTTGAACCAACATCCACTCAGAAATTAACGAAATAGTTGTCTTATCTCGCAGTGTTAAAGAAAGTGCAGAGAGATTCCTGGACACATCCCTTTATCCGGATCTGCACCAAAGGTTAATGGGGTCTATTCTGGGCCGAGACCCGTCCTCCATCCAAGTTTCGTGAGAATCCAATCGGTACTTTTTGAGTAATCCTGCTCACAAACCAACCAAAGAAAAGCAAAAGGTGAGAGACAGGCCGAGGAGAGGGTGCGGGAGGTGAGACCAGGGTGGGCAGTAGCTGTGTGCGTTTTAGGACTGAATAGTGGTATTTTGTGGCTTGTAAAAGTTACATGAAGGAAAAACATTTTACAACATGAATTCTGCACCATTATGATCTATTTATGTGATTTATTATCATTATGAAATATTAAATTATCTGCCGCGGTACACTGAGGAGTTATTTTACAGCCTCTTGGCTGCACGTTCAGGGTTAGAAATGGGTCTGTTTCAATTCGACTGGCCTTCACCGGTCAGGTCAGCGGTCCCAGTGTCCTCATGTCAAAATTGTCCCGATTATACTACAACTCTACTCTGCTGCGACCTCAAGTATGTGCTCCTCTTCACTGTGCTTTTCTCGGCTGAGCGTGCCGAGACAAATCAAATATTTTCTTTGTAGAAATGCAGTTTGTGGTGGGAGGTTGAAGGTTTAAAATGTTTGACTGAAATGTTGCCCTTTGCGTCCTCGGTCCTCGCTTTTCATGCAAGAGCACATCTCAGCGTCGAGTGAATGTCGTGATCGAATGTTGTCAGATTGCTTCATACAGTGCAAATAAAATTGCTCTATAGTTTAGTCACTGTACAGTCTGATGAGTGTGCGACACTTTCAGGACAGAGAGAAAGTTGCTAATGACATTTCTTAAAAAAGAAAAGGGAAAAGAAAACCTCCCCCTTTCATGTGCTTAATGCCTCATTTTTCCTCTTTATTCTACCTTTATCATTATTATTTCTCTGTCATTCTTCTCTCCTGTGTCCCTCTGTTTTCACGGTTCCTCATTTTCTCTTTAATATCTGCTCATTACACTGAATAAATAGTATGTCTGTGCGGCGCACGTCGAACATGGCAGTTATCTATAAAAACACAGCTGTGAAGGTACAGATATGTCTGCACAGAGCAGCCAGACTTTGTGCCAGGCCTTTGAACTACAAGCACGGCTAATCATATTTTGTCCGCACCACTTCCAGGACTGGATCAGCGTTTATACAATACAAAAGTGCCGCTAAGTCCCTCAGTGTTTTTCTCCTGGCTGTCTGTTTTTCTCCGGCTAATGGAGGGGACAACGACTTTCATTTTAATTCTGCTCTACAGAATATTTATCATTAAGGCTTCGGTTTGCTTTCATGTTAGATGTGCTCACTGTTAGAAAATTACGTTCTGAATCACATTTTTTTGCGAGGCTGTTTTGATGTTTTGTCCCTGATCCGAGCTCCGGCTCCGGTGCCTGACCCGGCTAATAAATACATTCCCTTCACTTTTCACAGAGCCGCACATAAACGCCACAGTGCCGCCTCGGTTGTTACAGGACTTTGTCATCGGTCATAACAGAATCCAGAGGAGGAGGAGTGGTGTGCATTGGTTTGTAAAGTAATCGTATATATTAAGCGGCCTGTATAACGAAATTAAAACGGGGACAACATGCAGAGAAATGTACAGGTAGCACATGAAATCACAGATGCTGCAAGAAGCCAACAGTTGTCAGCCAATTGAGTTGTTTCTCTGAAGCATTTCTAACCATCAGTCCTACTTTAATTGCCTCGACCAACCAGTTACACCTGCGAAGCCGGCTGCATAGCACCTGCTGTCATGGAAAAAATAACATCATTTCATTTAAGGTAGTTTTGATGATAGCTTCCTTATGGCAGCATACCATGTAGATTTTCAGCTTTTAATGTTTTCCACTCTTTACATTTGTTCAGAGACCCTTTTTACTCAACAATGTTGTGTGTCTTTCTTTATTCTTTCCCTTCTTTTCCTTACTCTCTTCTTTTTCTCTTTCGTTTCTATTTATCTTTTTTCTTCTTTTTTTAACTTGTGCACCAAATTAAAATAAAATAGCAGATGAATCCTAAAAGCTCTTATTTAGACAGTTTGGTTCTGGCTTAGGAGTAAAGAACTTTAATCTTTGTCTCTACAACAGCACACAGAGTCTCACCTAAGTAAAAGTCAATGCTTTGCTGTTAAAGTGGCTTAAGCCAGAATTTTAATATTTAAAATATTAATGAGGTAATAATACAGAGAGAAATATGATTCTTAATATGATTATCCATGACTGGACAATCAAGCTGTTCTCAGAAGAATTTAAGCTCCCCAGAACACTGTTTGAAGCTAGAAAGGTGGCAGGGTCCACCACAAATAAACAAAGTCAAACCGTATGAAGTGTGTTGTCCTTTCAGGTCCGAAAAAGTTGAAAGGGAAGAGTTTGTCTGTTTAGGTTGTTTAGGCGTAAAAATCACTCAATGATGATCTTTCTCTCCTGATTAAAATGTGCTCCTCAAAACTGCATAGTGCACCTTTTAAAATATGGGATCCTGCATTGTTTCAGTCAGAATATTTCGGTCTTCTGCTGCTTGAATTTAGCTCTGGAAATCTTTACTCCGCTCAGAAATATGTTGCCTTGTTCTCTAAAAGGACAGTCGGACTGGAAAACATCTGGCTAATTGCTGGTCACTTCATTCAAATTTCAGCAGACCCGACCGACTGGCTGTCACATTAGTAATCCACCCAGCCTGTCAGTCTTGAATATGATAGCTGGAGCTACAGTATCCGGCTGCATGTATTAACTCTGATGGCTTTCAAAGACGCATCAAATAAATTCGAAGTAGAGGGAGCGAGGGGGGAGTAAGAGAGAGAGAGAGAGTTTGTGTATTTATTTGCACACGACATGTCCAAAATAGCTTTTGGTTACTTTTGCACTGTCCTATGAAAATCAAAGCCTTCCGTCTCCCTTGGTTCCCCTTCTTGCCTGCCCTGTTTTATTAATATTTCCTCACAGTATTGCCCACTTTCATATACTTCAAACTTGTTATCCATGTCTTTTTGAATTTAATTTGCATCAATTTAGAAATAGATGAGATGCCAGCTCTCACTATCTCTTTTTTGTTTCTAAGTGATGGGCAACTCTCAGCCCCCGTTTTTCTCTTCTTTATCCAGTAGTGATTAATCTAGCCAAATAGCTGGAATTAGCAATGTAAAAATCTGCTTATCCACTGCCAGCTGGAGCAGATGCTCGAATTAAGCATCAGTGCCAGATTTCTCGACTGGCATGAAGCGAAGCTGGAAGGGCCGACACTGAGGAGGGAGAGGGGGGGGGAGAATAAATAAATAAAAAAATAACAAGAAAACAGGTTGAAGAGCTGGAGAAGGGAAAACGTGCTCATGAGAGAGAGAGAGAAACAAAGGGAAAGACAAAATAAGAGGGAGAGAGAGGGAGAGAGGGGGTAGGGAAGAGCGAGCATGGGAATAAGAAATGGCAAATTCTTTAGTTTCAGCCAATTAGGCTGAGAAGCCACTGGTAATTAACTCTCGAGGGACCCACTGAACAGTCATGCACCTCGTTTACATAATGAGGATGAGAGGAGAGGCTCTTTTCTCCTCTTTCTCCCTGTTTCTCTCGTTCTCTGTCGCCGGCCTGTTGAACCAAAGCAGAACATCACTTTCCTCCTCTTCCTTATGGCCAGTGTCAAACATCTCCCACCGACCTGGTACACCAGGACGTGCGCTCTGCGGGATTTGGCTCAAAAATGTTAAACTTTACGTTGTTTGTAAAATGGACATCGAATCCCAAAGGTTGATTATCCTCTGGCGCCATATATATCAGAAATATCTGTGTCTTTCACTTTGTTTTTTCTACTCCATACAGATTTCCAAACTTACCGCATATAAAGCAGAGAGTTTTGATCATGCAAATTTATGATAATCCTTTTGATTTCCTCCTTCTGGCCTTTGCCCCGCTCCAACACCTTCCATTTCCTCCTCCCCTGATATGGGAAGTGATGGACTCGGACTTAAGTTTGGAAGCTCTTTTGCTTCACTAAAAAAGACTCTGAATGCGAATACGAGGGCATACTTCTAGTTCTCATAGCTACAGGTTAAAGGGGCATTTCCCCTCCGTAATGCGCTGAACACTAAATTGTTCCCCCAAACCACAAATTCTTTTTATCTACCCCGCCGTCCCAAATTGTATTTTCTCCTTGTCCATTAAGATTAAAGGATTTTTCACAAGGTCTGGCTTCATTTCATATTTGGTCGGAAATCCTATGTATGAAATGCAAAAAATTCAAACCCATCAACCTGAAAATAAGGTTTTCGGAGCAGGTGCTGCTGGGAAGTCTCATGTGTGTGGACCTCATTGGGCTGTAATTAAAACAACCAGGATTTAGTGTGCTCTGGTGACCTGAGGGTGGAGGAAGTACCCGTGACACATTCATTCATTCACTCACACACACACACACACACACATGCACACACAAGCACACGCACAAAGCAAGGGGGGATGTGACGCACAACATGAGTTTAAAACCACAGAAACGACTGTAACCACAAGGAGCTGCGAGATGGGAAAAAAAGTTTGTAATCGTTTCTCAACAGTTCTGGTCCTCGTGAACTCTCTGACGGATCCTCCTCTCCCCGCACGAGGTTGAACATAGCTCAGGGGTAGCGCGAGTGTAACGTAACAGGAAGAAATTCATATCTGCAGGTTGTGTGTTTTTTTTTTCCCCCCGCTGCTGCCTTATTTTCCCTCTTCCTTTGATGGCGGAGTCGGGATAAAAGCGTTAAGTTCACTTCCTTTTTTATTAAAGGAGGCTTAATTTAATTAGCTTGCGCTGCGTGAGCCTGCTATCAGGGCCCTTCTGTTCCCATACCCAAGGTTTCTGACGCTCTGAGGAAGAGGGGGGGAGAAAAAAGGGAAAACTGTCGGGTGGTCTCCAAGGAGGGAGTGTCCTTTTAATCAGACTTCTGCTAAGATCCCATTACCATCTCCAGAGAGGGAAGGAGGCCAACGCATAGACAGATGGACAGACATACAGTAAAGGAGGATGGGAAATATATTCAAGAATATGCAACATTTAGGACAATGAGATCAGAGGGAAGCTTGGATTGTGGACAAAAAGGGCCTCAGCTACACAGGGATGATAATAATAATGTGCAGTACGACCCATGACACTAATGGGTCTCCAGCCTCTTGACTTATTTTATTCTTTATTAAGTTTACAGCAGCACTGTAAATAATTAAGGAATTCCCTATTTTTTTTTTAAAACTATGTTATCATTCCCCTGTTTCCCCAATGATCAGCTATCTTAAAGAGCAGATAGAATATTAAAGGTGGAAGTGCTGAGTTCCTGCCATCAATTTACATTTCTGTTGATCTTTAAGAAAAAAAAAACACAAGATGCGTTAAAGGGAAAGGTAAACAATTAATTCTAGGTCATAAATGAAACACTCATCACTTGTAAATGCAAGGCTAATGGAAAAAAAATAGATAAGAGTGACGTGTCTGTCCTGACTCTGAAGCACATCTGGATCGTCTTAATATGTTAAAAACCACACCCATAAAAATGATGAGCTGTATGATGTCATGTGATGAACCCTTCCATTCGCCCGAGGTGATAAACATCTTGAAAATAATAAGAAAAGTTAAGAAAACGGGACATTCGATCCCAAAGAGTCGGACCCCAGAGACAATGAAACATCGGATATATCAGATGTAACAAAACATACACTGAATGTATCCGACACTGCCCAGATGGTTATAAATAACATGAAAAAGAAACAATTAATATTGTAAGAAATTTTATTTTTCCATTCACATGCACTGTTAAAAGCACTGTGTACAATTTCTGCCAGAACCTCAAAGAAAGTCATACGCAGCTTAGGATCGTCTGAGTTTTTCTCTTCACTGTTAAACAACCAGTTAAGTTCAAGTTCACTGTCACTCTCATCGATGTCATTCTTTACTCTCTAGATGCTGAAGTGAAAAGCACTGTCACCTTGACTAAACCTACAGATTTCACTGTATTAGAACATTGTTAGAAACATCTGACACAACATAAAACAGAGGTAGGTTCGTTTTTAGACATTTTAATGCAGAAATGTTACATATTATATATTAAACAGCACCGACTAACAGTTAAAGAGATCAAATTAAGCCAGACATTTTCATTTTTAAAAATTTCCAATTCATTCATGGTATAGCCTCTTGTCAATTGTTGCCTACAGTGCTGTCAAAATGCATAGTTTAGAGTCAGAGGCATCTTTTCATCAATATGGTACCATTAAAGCAGCAATAACACAGTATATCTAACTGCTAATTCACGCAAGTTGCACAAAGCTTAACAATGCCTTCTTTGCACAGAATTCAGTAATCTGACTAATGTGTGTGTGAGAAAAAGTGATTGCATCAGTTATGCCTGCTCTGTGAATATTAATGCTGATCAGGATCAAGAGTCCACACTGTGGTGAGAGGAGTGGGCAGCCTGATTCTGTCAGCACATGGATAGCTATTAGAGTACATGGCCTCATGACTGTCACTCTTAGCCCTTAAACTGGGCCAAAGTCATGAGTTACTCGGCCTTCCTGTGGCGATGGCGCCGCAGCAGGACGGCGGCTTATGGAGTTGTTTTGAAAAGTAAAGAGAAGTGAGCGGGATTCATTATTTTATTTTTCTCTTTCAAACAAATCTGATTATTTGTAGTGGTTTCATATTCATGAAAAACCACGATGGAAATCACATAAAAATTCTGAGGGAAATCTAATGAAAAAAAAACAAACATATTTTGCAAATCAAGTGCGCCGCATTTTAAACATTCCTCTTATTTACTTATCCATTTGAACTCGATGCATAATCAGCAAGTAATTTGGTTTTCCTCTCTGTTTTTTCTTCTCTGTAACTGGTTTGCCGAGGCCGTGCTTGATGCAAGGAGAGCTCATTTAATTCTCACAACAGAAAGCACACCTTTATTTGGAATGCATGAGGACATAAAATCCCTGTGAAAATCAGTTTAAACCTGTTGCGTGTCACTCTGCTCGAATATTGATTCAAGCTCCACTTAACATGTCGGAAATTTCCAGATCAAAACAACACAGTACTTCTTGAAAGTGTGCTTGCCGGGGCCACGAGTAACTTTACTGTGCAGATGACATGCCAGTACAGTCATCACAGCCATAACGTTTAAATAAGGGTCATGTTTCAATGCGGTCATCTTCGGTGTCAGTCAAGAAATGCTAATGGTTTCGATGTCAGCAAACTGGTTTGTGTTTCTTGAGTCATTCTTGGAAGGAGCTGTTTCTGTCCTCAGGTGTGAGCAGCCGCAAAGTTGTTGAACCAGCGAGTTTCAGACTAACTTAATTGTGACCTCCTGGAGACACGAAACAACTTGTGAAAAATATTAATGTTAAAAAAGGTGTTGACGGGAAGTCTCCCTGTGTTTCCATTTTTTGTTTTCTCCCACATTACCTCAGTACTGTCTGCGTCGTCCTCTTTTACCCAATTACAATTTTTGAAAGGAAAAGGGAAAATAATGAGAGAAGCAACATTCCTGCACACCTTCTCACTCTGTGACTATGCCAATGCTGGGGACCGTTCTGTTCGCTCTCCATTTTTGTCAAAGAGTTATTGATCGTTAATGAGTACGAATGTCTCCTCCAAGCGATGTCATTAAAGGACAACGAATCCTCGTTGTGTTAATTAAAACTTAATGGAATGAGGATTGAAAAAAGAAAAGAAAAAAAAGAAAAACAAGAAATCACAGGCCCCTCATTATAGGACGGTGTTAGGAAAATATGGGTTTCAAGTTAATTAGACATTTTATATACTTTGCTGTGGGAATAGATTGCGTCAAAAGTCTCATAAGTTCAGTGTTGTATCCAGATATCTAATAAATGTAGGACTGCTGAGAAAGCTGTAACTGAGAGAGAGGACGTCTCAGGCGGGGAACCGTATAGCGTGCAGTTTCACTACAAATGAGTTGCCCCATTTACTGGTGCCACAGTTGCTATTATTTCATGACCTCACAGAGCTTCGCACTTCACTTGGGAACCAGAAAAAGATGCCCACTCTCTCCCTCTCTATTAGCTCCCTGAAAAAAAAGCATTTTTTTTTTCTTTTAGAAAATCCAATAATGTCCACAACTCTGACAGCCCACTGGAAAGTCAAAACACAAGTCAACTCTAATGCCACAGTTAAGAATTAGTGCTATTTTTTTTCACTTTACCGGTCAAGCAGGTGGATTTCTAATCCACCTGCCAGTGATAATGTAACAACACAGACTAAAGTTAATTGTCGTGTTTAAGCTTATTCAAGTAGATGAAGCGGAACTAGAACACAGTGTACCCTGCTACAAAACACATTCATGCATATTCATTACTTTAAAGGACCTGTTGTGCTTTTTTAAAATAAAAAAAATGTTTCCTTAGGAGTTTTATAGCTTCCGGTGCATGTAAAAGGTCTTGGAAGTTATAAAGCCCTAAGTGAGCGCCAGTGGGAGCTCCTCTCTCCCACACAAAACACTGCTCCTAAAGGCCCCGCCAGTAGTCCCGCCTTTAGTTCTGTGACTCTGTGACATCACGTTAGGTCACACATTTGCCTCATGTATGTGTATATTCACTGCAAAAGTGAAGGTAACAGAAAGTTGAAAACAATACAGGGCCGACTGGAGACACGGTGAACAGTGCTGGCTCAGGCGCGTGTGAGCTGACCAATCAGATGGGACTGAGTATTCCAGAGGCGGGGTTCAGTTCTCATTCTTCAAAGACCCAATGCAGAAGTTGGGAAACACCCATTTCCTGAATACCTACAGCTTAAATCCTCTATAAGATCCTAAATTAACATGACTGACGATGCACTTCACCTCACCTTCTCAAATATTCAAGCTGTAAAAAAGTTAACCTCTTAACTTTACTAATGTAATTCCACTATAGAAAACTCTGTCATACGTCCAACCACAAAAATAAACTGCACATTTACACACAGTTGTGTCCAGGAAGTTATTATTTGCAGCATACATTAGAACATAAATACTATTTATCACACTCACCCAGAGATCCCATTTTCTTTATCTGTCCGGTCTCACACAATATAACACAAGCATATCACTGCCTCCCATACATACACATAATATGCTAACCCCTCCCTTAAACAATACCCTAATTAAGCAGATCTAACCTCTTCTTTCAGACTCCCATCATCACTTTTATAAAAGCATAACACTGAAATGCAATGAGAGTGTTGGGAACTATAAAAGTCACCGCAGGTTCCTCATCTTCTAACTTTGCTCCAATAAATCTGGCCCATCTGTGTCGCCCTGCTAATCCTTCGCTGAGGCATGGTAACAATTAAAGTCACAAATCTCCAGTGTTATTGGACGGGCTGCAAGTCGTTTTATTTCCTCGAACGTAGCATGCTTAGCGTATGTAGTGTGATATTAATAAAAGCTGGCCACACCTGTGGGACACCGTGGCCCTGACTTGAAATCTGTTTCAGGGTTTCAGCGTTTATAATTCCCCCTCGCTGTGAGATCTGCAGCCCTACATGTTCACCTCTCCAGAGATCTACATCAGGGGATCAGCGTCTCATAACAAAGACAGGCCATGTTCATTTGTAGACATAGACATTATCCATACAATCAAGACTTTTTCACATACAAGTGGTCATGAGGGCTATTGTTTACATAAAGAGTTTGCTTATTGTGATGAACCAGTACAGAGCTTTATTGCGTCTATCAGCTCATTGCTTTGGTGCTCTGACCCACAACTTCACTGTTTTGTGTCATTTCCAGTTCAATAGGAGCATCGTTTCCGGCCACAGCAGGCAACTGACAGGCAAAATACGCTACTAGCCAGTGAACAGTTGAAAAATCTAGCAGCTTAAGAGCCAGGCCTTTTCCTGAGGGGATGGTGGAGACCAAAACAGAGCTACAATTAGACAATATTGGACTGGTATCATGGTCATTTGTATATTTGTGTAAATAGGCAACTGTTGCCACTGTTGAACTGCTGGACTGAAACTTTGCAGCGTTCTTCACAGTTTGTATGATGTAATGTGTAAAGCATCTGCGCTGTTAAAATCGACCGCTCATGTCAGGAACACTGAGATTCACTTCTTGTACATCTTTCTTTAAAGGGCAAGAGATTTTGTTTTATACCACAGTCTGTCTTCTCGGAGCGACTTGACTTTTCAGCAAAGGAGTGCCTCTTTCCTCTCTCCTTATATCTCTCGCCGTGCCTTCAGACACCTCGGAGGCCCGAGGGCATCCTGTCAAATAGACGCTGCTCCAGCATTTTGTCTTTTTGATGTCTTGTGAACGCCGAGCTCCGCAGCAGGTGCAATGCTTTTCAAGATGAGATGACGAGGTTGATAGATCCAATTCCTTGTCTTCCTTTCTTGCGCTGTTTTGTCGTGAAGTTAAAAGAGTTTGACCTTTGAGTCGGCTGTGAGGTGGTGAACGTCGGCACGCAACTTCTCAGAGCAGCGAATGGCGCTTGCTGGATTGGATGGGAAACAGGCTGCAGCTTTCAAATTTGGATAGTATGATAACTTGTAACATGGATGTTGCTGACGGCTAAGTCCATGGGTGTGCAAAGAAAGTCAAGGAAAGAAAGAAAGCAGTCACGGACAAAGAATTTTTGTATCCTTGTATTCTCAACATCAGGAGTATGTTGCATGTTTAAAATACTGTATCACCATGGCATCGTCATAAAGAAGTGAAAGATGTTTGTCTTGTGAAAACTATTCCAATATCCTGTGCCTTTAGTCTTTGACTAAATTGTGTGTTTTCCTGCATTTTTGTCAATGTGCCTTGCTGCTTCAAAAACAAACAAAACACAGATGCAGGCATAATGTAGACCTGCCCAAATGCCTAGCACCAGTACAGTATGTGTGTGTGCATCTGCATCTACTTGTTTACCTTGTATATGTGTGTGTGTGTGTGTGTGTGTGTGTGTGTGTGTGTGTGTGTGTGTGTGTGTGTTCAGTTCACCTGTCTCTGAGCTGTGTATATTCAGATACCAAATAATTATGAAGAAGATCTTTGCACCAGTGTGCAGCGGCTCGGTCAGAGTGCACTGCCGTTTTCTTTTGCTCAATCGATAATATAATTGCAGTGCAATTATTAATGCAACCAGGCCTTACCCGAAAGAAAACCAAAGCAGTCGTGACTCGGCCGAATGAGCTCCCACACAGTCCATCCCACACAGCATATTAAGTGTTAACAATCAATTTTGAGAGAAGTTTATATACTTAAATTGTCATCATTGTCATACCACTCAGTTACTCGTAAACTACTGGTATTAAAATAATACTTGAGCAAAAGTACAAAGTTATTCTTCTCAAACACGGTGCACAAAGACACTTTATCAGAAGCAGGCGTTCAGTCAAAGGGGTTTCCGTTTCTGTGGTCATGGACAACTCTCCAAACGTCAGCCTGCTGCAGAGTTTTGCGTTTCTTGTCCTGATGTCAGGGTTTTCATTGGCTGTTTGTGATCGGAAAGTTTTAAAAATGCTGATTTTCAGGGGTTGAGATTACAATTCAAATTTCTGATTTATTAATTGTGATTAATAACTGAGTAGATTAGGTAGTGTTATTCTTCGTTAAATACTAGTTAAATCACATATTTGAAAAAAACAAAATACTATATATAAAAGTACAAGTACTCAAAAGAATGATTTAATTCCAGTAATCTGAGTAGGTGAAACCAGTTCCTTCCACCCCTGGCGCAGACAGCTATCTTACATACAAGTGGGATTTCTCTGAAGAAAGCTTTTGAATGACAGAAGGGACTTTCCTTGATGTGGGAGCTTTACTATTTTTGGCGACAGCTTTTTTACTTGTACCATTTTGTTTGTTTTTTTTTATCCTCCATCTCTCCAAAGTCAGAAGATTGAAAGGTGCTTCTTCAGTGACACATGAAACAATTGTTTAATATGCTGTAAGAAATTCGAATTAGCTGCTGAACAAGCTGATCAATTCTGAGTAATTAAAAAAAACAATAGATATTACACATGATAATCAAGTACAGGTTTGACACGATTATTTAATCCGACTTTCCGGATTTTGCAGGATGCAGTCGTGCAAGATACTGTAGCCATGATGCAGCTTTGCACTGTCAACAACTCTAGTTGACAAATCAATGTTCGTGTTGCACAGTGAGTGGTGTTAAACAGGTGAGTGGTCTTAGCCTGCTGGCAGTTGCAGCTGAGCAGTATAGACATTTCAGCGGGAGGATTTCAAGCTGTGAGTGAACTTGGTGGAAGACCGTGTGCTGAGATGCTGAATGCTTCGTGGACAACCTATTTCTACCCGGATGAGTCCAGACTTCACAGAAGCACACCTGTGATCTCAGATCAGGTCAGGACCTGAAACTTGTCAATGACACCCTGCTGTTTATAGACTTAAGAGAAAAATACAGGACTAACGCACTCACTCTTTTTCTCTCTTTATCCTCTCTTTATGCCCCTTTCTTTCTGTCTGCGCTGTCGGACCAGTATGGTACGAGTTATTGATTATTTTTCAGCTACCACTTGCTCTCTGCTGCTTTTTTCTCCCTGTGTGTCTTCTTCCTCTGTCTATCTCTTCCTACCCAGGCAGGTCAGGTTTGTATAAACACCAGCGGTATAACTTACTTAGTGTTTACGTAAGACACTGATTGCCACGGTTCAGTGGCTGCAACGCACAGGTCTTGAAATTGGAGGGAGAAAAGTTGGCATGCTCTCTGTCTGCAGCTTGAGAAAAGGGAAGGATTACAGCACAGCCGTTTTTGTGACTGTTTTCTGACTGGCTGACAAACTCTGTCTTCATCCTTTTTCCTCTATGGTTTCTTTTAATTTTTTTGTCTTGTGGGTTGTATATAACCGCATGTGTGTATTTTTATTGTCTAGTTAGCTGACGAGGAGAGCGTTTATGCTTCGCTTAGCTCGAAAGTAATGTCATTTAGTTTGAAATGGGATTCTTTATTAACTTTGCAACCTGAGGTGGAGTCAGAAGGGACTTCTTAATGGTAGCTACATTCAGCAGCAGTTAGCGCTTACTTTAGCATCAAAGCTATTTTTATCTGTCTGCCAGGAAACTCCATAGATCACCTCCCTACTGTTTGGCCTCCGTTGTCTTTCTTGAAGGCCAGAGCTGGTCATGGAAAGGCTGCTGGTAATTAGTTGTTGTTGGTTTTTATTATAGTTAAAAATGCGGGTGTTGCTCATTGCAGCAGCGGGAGAACCATAAAACATGACCCAGTTTAACCCAAATCACTAAAGTTGTAAAGATTATAGAAATTTGTATTTGTACAGTAATCCATAAGGTCTCTTTTTATACATCAATTGCTTGTCAATTATTTAATTGTCTTTAAATAAAGAAAGTGTTGCATCATAAATATTTCTCATGTTTTCGGTTTCCTGGTTTTGATTCAAGATAACATATGATGACAGATTTTTTTGGACATAAGGAAGATGCACTTTGAAAGGCTGAAATGGACACTGGATACATAATTTTTCAACGACAGAGACATTGTAGACATATTCTTTTTGTTGCGTCTGTTTTGAGAGACGTCAAAACAATGCAAACGCAGCGGGTGTGCCTTGTTTTTAAATGATTAATTTGAGTAGCGAGCTTATGGCAACATGGAAGGGAGACAGATGAATTCTGATATGTGTGCATGTGTGTGCTCATCAGGTGGGCTGCAAACGGCCCTGGTGTGTTTGCTGCATTGGCATAGGATCAAGTCGCCTGCACCATTGAGAACTGGAATCCACCTCATTACCTGCAAGCAGCAGAATATGAACACGATGAATCCAAAAACAGATTTTCCTGATCATTGGCTCCTGCAGAAAGCAGCTCCACGTGTCTAGCCTGAGCCGATAAACTGTGGGAATGTTAAACAAATGAGTTAATTTGGAAACATTTTCATACCATTTACCTCAGTGCTTTGAGTGACATACCTTGCAATTAATTCACTGAAGTATTCTGCGTCTGTTGCACTTGTTTTTCTTAACATTGCTATTTCATTCCACTTTTGTTTGGACTATATTCTGCTCAATTATAAGAGCCTTTTCTTATTTCTGTTGTGAAATGCAGATGAAACCACCAGCATATAGAGAGCATCTGTGCACACGCTCGTGCACACACATACACAAATATACAAGCACAAGTACATAGTCTGTTTTTCATACCCTTGTCTATTGTGCCTGTCCGTAACTTGCACTTGGTGGAACCGACAGCAGCTGCCAGCTGACATAAAGCTGCAGTAAGAAGTCTCTTCATTGTGCCTTTATGACCACTGTAAAGATATTCTCAGCTTTGCCTATCATACTCAACCGCCTGCGGCAGTGTAGAGCAAGCTGGCTGTGCCTGTGACTGACAAAGTCCACACAGTCGGCATCCAAAAGTTTCCTGCCAGCTGCAGCTCTCAAAAACAACATAAGAAACAGAATAAATATGTAGAATACTCAAACGGTTCAGCCCTAAAACAGAGAAGTGAAGCTATACAAGATAAGAAATATCCTAAAAAAAATCCCACCTGCATTGTGCATGGGATGAGTTGCTACAGGGACGGCAGGCTTGTGCAAGTGAGTCATAAGGACACACCGAGAATGAACCGTCATTTAATCTGTCTGCGAATGGTACCAGAGGCCAACCTCACCATCATGCAGAATGATCGCCTTTACAGATTGCTATGCCAACACGTCTGGCAGTTTCATTCCTAACAGCCAGTCACACAAAATAATAGGCTGCGTTGCCCAGCAGTTATGATGCCATTTCCTCAATCGCAGGCACACTCGACTGAGTGTCTCGAGTTGTTTGTCACCTAGCTTGGGATGCAGCAGCCCTCCTTGAGCACCCTGTGAGCCCCTCCTGGATAAAACTCATTATCCCAGTCTGCTGCTCTTCAGGAAACTCATTATCCCATCCATCACCAGTGGACTCTCAGACAACAGGATGAATATGCCCTCTCATCGTTTAATTAGATATCTTTGCCTAGAGTTTGTGGAGGAGCAAAACAGCAGCCCACGCTGCAAAATCAGATGTAATTATCTATCTAGTATGACATCTTTCGTCTGACATCTGATACTACTCTACTCCCTTTTTTGGGGTATGCACAGTCATACCTTCTGACAGTAACATTACAAGAGCTAGATGGCTTTGACTCATCCTTTTTGCCCCTGTCTTAATCTATTAATCTTCGGACTGACTGGATACTGAACAGATGGAAATGAGACCTTAAAAGTCCCTGGTCATGAAATATCAATTCTTTGGGTTCAAATTTCAGGCGGCGTACCAACCCAACAAGTGTCAGTACTTGATGTTCTGGGAGCGAGACTCAACAATCAACTACCTTTCTCTAGAATCGCTTCCCTACCTTTAATATTAGACAAGGAGTATTGTAAACGAATCTGGCCATTTAACAGGCATCTTTTGTAGATCATATAACTGAGAGTTCCCAGCTCAGGGAAACAGAAAAATGTAAAGATTTGATCAGTATCACAGATAATCTTGATGTTAAATCCCAAAGATTCTTACAAGCTTTACGTATCACTGTCTCAAAGACCAGTAAACACATGAGGCTTGGCAGGGGGGCCCCAACCTGACCTTCGCCAGAGCATTGCTCAGGCTTAACGCTGGTTATGTGCGATGCTGGGTTGCACTACGATCCATAATGAACTGTGACCACAAGTCGTTGGGTAGATGAATGGCTTCTGGTTTCTCAGCCCCTATCACCTCCCACCACTTCACTTTCTCCCTCTTCTATTCTGTTTCCCCACCCCCACCCCCACCCGATTCATCGTTCCTCTGCCAAACGGCTGTCTAATGACAATGGAGGGCCGTTGGACGAGTTGGAGAATAGATTATTGACTGGGACCAGAGATTTACACTGGAGCCACGGGGCCAGGCGGCCCCAGCAGAGATAAATGGGACATGTAATTGAGTTTGGTCACTCAGTTGTGTTGGAGTGGCTAAGGCCGGTGTCGTACCCACGGTGGTGCTCCGAGGATGGTGGTACTTGCAGGAGCCTGAGAGGCGTGGAGGTTTATGAGCCATACAAAGTAGCTGCGGAGGGTCAGACAGAGGGCAGTTGTAGGCTCGAGCTGTGTAGACGTCAAGGCACTGTCGCGAAAGACAGAGGGAGAAAATGTGGCTTATAGATCTCAACAGATCATATTAAGAACAGAGGATTCATTCAGGACAGTGACAGGACTGGAATTCTAAATGTGATGAAATGCCCTACAGTGACATGTTAAGATATATTGAAAGAATGTTCATGTGCATTCCAATAAAACCCTGAACAGCATACATGTTGTGTCCTTTCGACTTAATTCAATACCAAAGGAATTCAAGCAATTCTGACAATAAATTAGATTGAAAGTTAAACAACAGGAAAGAAAAGGTTTCTGCATTTGCAATGAAGTCAATTACTCAAATTCTGCATCAGCAAAAACAGGTTGAGACTAGTGTCATGTAGTTAAAACATTATTTAGTGCTGCAGAATTGGCAAAGGAAGTGAACTTATATTTGATTAATCTTTTAATTACCCAGTTTGAAAGAGGTATGTGTGTCTACAAGGCTTACAAAGCAATAAAATAGTATGTGCAATACCTCTACCAACCACAATAAATCAGTTGGACCAAGAGAGCAGCTCTTGTCTTCTGTGCCATCATCATCCTCTGTAACACGCAGATCAGTGAAGATACACTCTGCTTTAACTCTGGCGTTTGGTTCAGTCAGGACTGAAGAGATTCATCGTTACCACAGTAACCTGTGTATGAATGTGTGCTGGTGGTGGTGGTAGGGGTAGAGACTGTCTGGGTAGACGCTTGGTTGGGTGAAGGATGGAGGATGACGCCCGTAGCATAACAATAAGTTCAGTCACCTCTTCCCCCACCAGTCCTATAAGGACATGCACATTATGCGGCGACATACACACATTGGTTTGACCTCATCACCGATAGACTTCTTGGTATGAAGTATTTTGAAGCCCAGCTGCAACTGAGGGATGCTTTAGAATTTAAGATTTGTTTGTTTAAAGGAGCAATATGTAAGAATTTATTTCAAAACATTCAACAATTATCAACAAGATGTAAAAAAAAGTAACAGTCTTGACATTATGGTGTCTATTTATTGTGTTGTATTGCAAAGATATCTACCAAGGGTAGCATGCTAACCAGCTAGCCCCTTACCATCCCTGTCCAAAGGTCCTTGGATTAGGTGTAAGCGCCAACACTGCCAGTCCAGACTGTTAGCTGCATGGCTACCTGAGCTTACTACCCAATGGCAGCTTCACTTAGTAGCTGTAAGCAGTTACTCTGGTGATATGCTGAGTATAATTTCAGCAGGTGGACAATTCTAACACATTGGCCCTTAATGTGCACAATTCATAACACATGAATATTTTATGGCAGATTAAATGTGAGTGCCGCTAGACGATATTACACCTGCATTGGCAGTGGGGGAATCTGATTCAGCAGTCACATTGTGCTTTTAACTCTGATTGGCCGACTGTTTGTAGAGAATGATAGGAAGCTCACTGAATGTGATGTAATGTGTCTCCTTTGGCCCCGTCAGCTCCGTCACCTGGCATATGTGTGTGCTAGCATGTGTGTCCTACGGATATGAGAGAAAGGATTATCTGCTAGCCCACTGAGACCATATGAGCTCACTCTCTTCCGTACAAACTCCTAAATTAAATGCAACCCTGTCAAAGTTATGACACACGTACTAGTGCTCTCAGACAAAAGTTACCCGTCGCTCTGCAGACACTCTTTTGTAACAGCAGCGGGCTGTATTCTAACGATGAATAATGCCTGTTGAAATACAATGAAATCCACATTAATGACGTACGCTGTTTCCCTAAATTGTAGCAATACGCATAATGAGTGATAGTAACCCGGCTCTAAACAAAAAACATTTGCTCAGGCTCTAACACCAAGCCAGAAGGATGAGCATTGCAATCCTATTCTTCTTTCCCACAGGACTGTGCTCATACACTAGGGCTGGATAGCGGCCAGGCCCAGACGTGTGAATACAAGTCACGGGTGTTATTACTCACCTAGATCCTCAATGGCCACTCTGTTTGCTTGGACAGTTGCCCCCGAGAATGCTGAGGCCTCTGTGGAGGCTTTTACAGAAGCTTCCTCGAATCCCCCAGTGGCTATGCTGGGAGACAAACACTGTAGACAGTTATTTTGCGTGGTTACCTTTTTCACTTGGGCAAAATAGAAGCCAGCAACCAGAGCAATATTAAGCGCAATATTAAGGAGCGCTTGCCCAAATCAGACTGGTTGCATTTTCTACAAAATACAAATGTAAAAGACATGAAGTGGTTGAGAATCGTCTGTTTCTCACATCCTGACAGGGATCACTACGAGAGAGCTTTGGTGCACATACCATAAATAGTCGGATACATGTAGTTATGTGCTCGATACTGTTGGGGATGTTTCCCTCGTGAGATATATTGAAAAAAATCAATAAATCACTTCTAAAGACTCTGTGTGAGTATGAATATCATAATGGAATCGCTGGGAATACCGCCCACCCGTGAAGCTAAACGTAAACAATAAGTTTTAGCGACTTCAAAGAAGAGAAGAATATGTAAATCCTTGCTAACAACACAGTATTGCAGCTTCTGAACAGCTGTAAAAACGTTGTCTTTCCAAGCATGAGTAGTAACTCATTGCCAGGTTGAAGGTGTCAAACGAGCAGCTTTTCCTGAACAAACAGCTGCGGTCTCAAATCAATGAGCTACTTTTTTTTTTTTTTTTAGTTTAAACTCATTATTTCGACAAGCTGGAAAGCAACAGTTGATATGGCAGGTTCATTGGCAAACAGTTGCCTCTTTATAACATCCAGCAAAAACTCTGCTCTGAAATCTATTTTGGTCTCCACCATCTCCTTGAAATGTCTTGCTCCTGAGCTGCGAACTCTGTCTGCTCTTTGGTGCTTGGAATTTAGCATAAAGTGAACTATTAGAGCTGCTGCTGGCAACAAGGATAATGAGAGTGTTGGGAGTGAACAAAAACGGTTAAGTTGTGGACTTTAAAACCAAAACAATATGCCGAAAGGTGCTAAAATGCTGCCGGGAACTGCAGAGTGGGGGATATTATTATACTATTTGTAAGATAAAGTTGATTTTAAAGTCGGCCTCCATCTTAAAGTGTCAGTGTTCGACGAGTTGGGAATGAATGAATCAACTATCTTACAAATAGGAGCTTTCATTTACAAATACTTCCCTTGTTAATCAAACTTTTGACTATGCCACCAGTTAATGGATTTTTATGCAAATAATGTACTGCAGCACAGTCCTCTTATTAAACACATCAGCACTGCCTCCACCCCTGGTGTGATACAAACTCTCAAATTGAGTTTTTCATCTGTTTGTTTGTTCACCACTGGAGCTTTAATCACAAGCTGCTGGTTGTTTGTTAGTGAGAAGGATCACTGTGCTTTTTCCAACAAAGGGTCCATTAAGTCCACAGTGTGTGTGAGTGTGTTGATGTGTTTGAACATCCCTGGATGTACTGTATACATAACACAGAAAATGCTTTGTGTCTGCTTGAATGTGGCATCATTCGGCAACAGTGTAATCCTTTGCATGGCATCCCTTTCTTGGAGTTAGTGCATTAATCATGTGGTATATCACGTCCATCTGAGGGATTTCTAGACTTTTCTTCACTGCTACTTTACAGTTGTACTCCAGTAGATACTATTAGGTACTTTGTGTGGTCTCATCTACTGTGGTTTGATCATCAGCCACCGCAATTGGTCTTGTGCTTTATAAAACGATCAGTTTTAGGCTGTAAGAGAAGGCCAATAAGCTGTCAACTGAATGGAGTGAATACTGTGCAGTTACAACCTCTTCGTTTTGATGTACTGTAATTGGTCTGTACAAAAAGTGTGTCGAGGGAAAGCCATAATGGCACATATTTTAAATTACACACAGCAGTTAAATGGACAGTAGCTTGCCCTTTGCAGTGCTGAATGTGTAGACCCCTCAGTGTCCCGACTTACGTCACTGACATCCAAAAGGCAATGCCACAGTCAAGTGTGCTGGATAATGGAAAGTGAGTGGATGGGAGTACATTTATGTGGAAACCTTGCAGAGGCCACCAGTCAGCATGGGTAATATCCAAAATGTTATATCAACATATCGTCCCTACCAAATATTGCGAATGACGATATTATTGTTGTTTGTCCGCTGGGCGAGTACAATGATCGACCACAAATTTGCAGTCTCAATTCAGGGTCCACCACCCGTTTAAACCTGAAATACTGCTAAATAACATTCTTAGAAACTAAGTTCTCCATGTCTGAATTTAAAGGCGCTACCTGCATGCCAAAGCATCAGGCCAATTAACCTGTAGTAACCTCCCAAATATAGACATGTGTTGCCTCTGCTGTCATGACAGCGTAGCATCCATTGCCTTTTTAAAATAAAAGCCCCAAAGATGCTGGAACCTCTTATGCCAGCCAGCGTCCACTTTTGCCTTATTTCCTTCAATTAACCAGCCATATTGCAACTGAACCGCATTACAACTTTAGTTACAATGCAACATGCAAAAGCTACTCCTTTGAGGGACTGTTTGTGTGCACTTTGCGTTACTTATGCATTGTGATTTAGTCTGAAGGGTGCCTCTCAGGATGCTTCTGAGTTTGCCACACTGCCTGCTGATCAGGTTCAATAAGACACCAAGGTGTGATTTTATTCATTCATGACAACTCTTACACGTTTCACGCACAAGCCCTGCATTCCCCTCTGCAGCCAATTTGCAATGTCCTTTCAACATGTTAATTTTGATACCTCTTAACGGAGCTGATTCTGGATTAGTTTGAAAAGGATGAGGGACACGGTAATGGAGTTGCTCCTTGACATTAACCTGCATCCGACATGCATACAAAAATGCATCAGCCTTATATATATATATATATATATATATATATATATATATATATATATAATATATATATATATATATATATATATATATATATATATATATATATATGAAGGCACTGAGATCGCAAGTAGTAGCCCCCTTTTATTCACAGAGGCACTTTGTTTTATAATATTGACCAGTTTTCAGACTCGGCTGACTTTTAATGAAGTGCGAACCAGCACTATTGAAATCCAAGTCAATACAGGGAAATATGTAATTAAACAAGATGAGGTTTTTATTTGTGAATTGAATTGTGCTGTGCATAGAGATTTAGGAGGGGAATGAGAGAGCCAATAAGTGCAGACAGAGACGTGGCTTAGCTCGATGGATAGCCTTGCAGGGGTTTTCTTACACTGACTTAAAGCTCTGTGTGAGTACTGCTGCAGACAAGACAGGTACTACTCAAGAAGCTTGTTCAGGTTGTTTTTCATTTCAATATATTTTATTGTCTGGTGTTTAGGTTCATAGAGGTACACACCAAGTCACGTCAGCTGAATGTGCTTATTTCCAGTCAGTAAAGACAAATATGGGATGATACTTGAGTCTATAGTGGCATCGACCGCACTCCATAATTAGTCACCACAATCCCTCAAAAACATCACTGAGAAATAATTTCCATCTGTCTTCTAAAGTCTTCGTGATTATTGCAGCATCGCTTAACGCGAGAACAAGTGGTCATTTTCTGCAGGTGAATTAGTTCCAGTCGAGAAAAAAGGATCTTTATCTTCCTTTCATCTGACGTCAAAATGTTCTTTCCTTTCTTTGAAAATCGCTTTCATGGAATGTAAATATTCATCAGTGAGGAATGATAAAAAAAAAAAAAAGGAATACAGTGGCAAAGTAATTCCCCCCCGAAGACGTTCCCTGGTGTGAATCAAAAGGAGTGAAATTGCTCAGCATTTCATACCAGCAAAATTACTGCACTTTCTTTTTCACAGTGTCCTCGCTTTGCACAAAGAATCTACGAAGAGTAACAAATACTCTCTCTTCTCTTGCCCCTCCATAGCGCAGTCTGTTTTATCCTCTTATCTAGCAGACAGGACCTCATTTGGTAGCATTAGAAGTGTTTTCTCCTCTGGTCTGTCGTTGGAATGCTTCACCAGGTGGTATTACACATAACTGCCTCACCAAGGTGACTAAATTGGCCTCAGATATTACTCCTCATGTCAGTGTCTCATTTACTGTTCCAGTACAGAGCAAATGCCTTGTTGCTTACTCGACTAAATAAGCTGCCCTTATGTCTTATCCTGTGCTCCAAGCTGATCCTGCGGCATGCCCTCGGGGTACATGTTCGACACATGCATGGAGCCAGTTGCGTGAAACCAAGTCACAAGCTGTGTGGCGGGAATGTAATGGCTCAGTCAACGGTGGATAAAAAATCTACTGTATGAGCACCTTAACGGCTGCTTTGATTTATTAAAATGGCAATGGCTCAATTGTGTTTCTTGTAATGTCTCGAGGGCAACACATGCAAGCAGGCTAAGATACAGACCAACTGTTTTCGCCTCCCATTGGAATTGGATACTAGGAGGAAGAGGCAACACAGCTGGTAAAATGATGCCAGTGTGAACATGTTGGCAAGGCACGGAAGAGCCTAACTGATGTCTTACTTGGCTTGTCCAGGCAGCATGTCGATTAGATACACACCATTCATGATCGCAATCTTGTCGCAGACCCATGAGGTCTTGCAGACTGCTTAATTGTGAGTGGGCACAGGGATTAATGATGCAATAAATATAATAAATATATGACCTTGCGTCTGGAGAAAGAGAAACACAGTTTTCTCATTAACCCTTATCCATAATCCTGGTAACACTATCTCACAGATTACAGGCCTAAAAAGTGCAAGAAGTGGTCATCTGTTGAAGTCCTACTCTGTACAAATATGAGGCAGTGTATTGCCAAAGCAACCACTGACTGCCACTGATTGTTGTCATTAACTAGTTAGCTCAGTTAGCTGTGCAGATAGCAGTCTGGACTGGGACCTTGGAGAGTGTTGGTGTTGACCACACCTCCGAGAGGTTTTCTGGCCTGGGATAGAGTGGACCCAACTGTTGCTGCCATTAGCTAGATAGCCCAGTTAGATGTGCAGTTTGCAGTCTGGACTGGGAGCTTAGAGAGTGTTGATGTTGTTACACCACCAGCTCAGGTGCTGTGGACTGGTAGGACAAAAAGGTTTTTCAGGCCCAAGATCGAGCGAACCCAGCAGGGAATGCTGGCGTACCAGAGCCAGGCAAGGGCACATATTTCGAGACTGGTGGAGGCCAGTTTGACGGAAAAACAACGCAATACCAAGGTGATCAACAGCAACTATAACCAAGAGTCTGACTCCATGTACAATGAAGACAAGAAGGACCCAAGCGAGAGCAGAGCGAGAGGGCAGTCAGGCAACATTCAGCATGCTGAGGCTCGATGGTAGGGTGTTAACTTCAGTAGCTAACTCTGAATAAAAGAAAAGGCGTCTTTGGCATAATGTCAAAACGTCTGCACATTCTGTTGAACATTTTATTCTTTTTAGATGTTGATTTTTGTCGTTACCTTGTGATTATGTTAATTCACTGCAGATGTTCTGAGAGACACAAAAGATTTCTCAGAATAAAGGTTGTCTACCATCAACAATACACTGGAGATCTCTGAAAGTGTATTTCGCCCAGTATGGAAGATGTCTACTGAGCTAGACACCCTGCATGACTTTAAACACTGATCCAAAAATGAACCAAACACACCACACACTTTCAAACAACATCTCCTGCCAATATGAGCCCATGCCCCTTCTTCTCCTCAGAGGCCATGAAGGCAGCCCGGTGAGATCATTGCTCCCTGCAAAAGCTGGGAAGATGTAATAATGATTTGAACAGAGCCAGCTGAGCAGAGAGTGTTGTAGGTGTGTAATTTTTGGACAGAGTCTGGCACTCTGCCTCTGTATGCCTTTGTGTCCAGCTCCCTTGGGAAACAGAAGAGTGCATTTTCCTGCCCAAATACTCCAGCTTAAGAGGCTAAGGATGACATGGATCTCAGTGTCTGTTGCAATAGCAAGCTGGTCTGCTGTGTTGCCAACTGTGAGCCGCTTGGCACCTCTCAGGCACATCCACTATAAATGCTCTATCACCATATCCATCTCGGACTCACATCGCCGCCACTCGATGGTGTTCCAGGGTCACGCAAGAGGGAATCAATAGCACCTCGTTCTTGCTTTATTGCTTTCTTGGTATGGTAAACTACACAGGGCAAATTTGCTTTGGGCGTCAGTCACAATAAGTGAAAGATGATATGGGAGGCTTGGATGTATGTTTTCAGGTATTGAATCAAGGTCAAGTTGGCTGGGCTTCTTTTGCTCTTCACCACTCTGTGGCTCCACTGTCAATTTCTACTTTTAGACATATTCAAGCTTTCCATGTTGCTTACTACCAGATTTGCTCAGTTAAAGAAAAACCCAATCTGTCACCACTCACAGGTAATAAGTTGACGGGAAATTATTTTCTCGAAGGAAAAAGAGATGTGGCACATCCTTCGTTGTCAGTGATTTGGAGTCCAGCGTGACATTTGGAACGGCTCATAGGGGTTAGTTTATATTTTGATAGGGGTAATATTAGAATTGGCATCAAGGGTGCAGCACGGACCCTGTGCCAAATCATCACACACACCATCTCCACTCGAGCTGTAGCCACACTTTCTGCAACA
This sequence comes from Diplodus puntazzo, assembly GCA_963678695.2. Taxonomy (NCBI): domain Eukaryota; kingdom Metazoa; phylum Chordata; class Actinopteri; order Spariformes; family Sparidae; genus Diplodus; species Diplodus puntazzo. The sequence goes on from OZ023164.1 coordinate 22,043,774, forward strand.
ATCACTGCGTGGATGCAAAGGGAAGTGGCATTCTGCAGTTGTTGCCATTGCTTTCCGACTCTTTAGTGGCCATTGTGGACAAATCTGAAGCGAGCACAGTGTTAGGCCAAAAAGCAGGGGAAAAGCTGCGTTCCATGTCTCTTTGATAAAACTTTCACGAGAGCTGCATGGTGCCATTGTCGCCGCTTTTGTTGTTTTCTTCCACTTTCCTCCTAGTTCTTCTCTTTCTTCACAGAGGAAGTCAATGGCATGGGGAATACCAAAGATCAATGCAGCAAGGAACTGCATGAGATCACAGGCTTTTACATTTTGAGAGGTTTGCACCAAGTCCATGTGTAAACTGCAAATACATAATAGCGAACTCTCGTACAAGCTTGCAAAGCCCAGTGAAAGAATTATGTTCCAATAAGGTTACAGGGTCATATAGAATACGCTTCCACTGGAATTTCTCTCTGTTGTTGGAATACAAATGTGTGTGCGGTTGTGTTTACACTGCGCATGTATGTGTGTGCAGGCGTGTGAGAGAATCCCGTCTGGAAGAAAAGAATAACCAGAATCACTTTTTGATGCTGATTTGCATCCACATACAATCTTTCTCCATCAAATTCAAAGCTTCCCTCCCTCCCTCCGTCCCTCTCCACTGTCTCTCCCTCTCTCCTCTCTCAGAGCGCTCAATGGATGTGGTTTGTAATCTGTCTCGGGGGAAACCGCATGAGTTTGCTCAAACCCCATCTGTTTAGCTAGCGAGTAAACCTGATGAATGAGATTCTCTGGTGTCTCATGCTTACTGAGCTAAAGCAGAGGAAAAAAAAGAGAAGGAGAGTTGTACAGTGAGTTAGAGAGTGGGTGTCTCTTTGTGTGTGTGTGAGTGTGTGTGTGTGTGTGTGAGAGAGAGAGAGAGAGAGAGAGAGAGAGAGAGAGAGGGAGACAATACCTTTATTAGTCTGTATTTGACTGTGTAATTACTGTTAAGGTGATGAGGGTTTCGCACACACTTTCCGACGCGACATCAAAGTTGATGTTCTGTTTAAATGGTGCAGTAAAAAAAAATGATAAACCCTTGATCAGTTAGTTTTCACAAAGTCATTCCCTCTCATCTCTGTCAGGATTAGTAAGGCGGTTCTATTGGTTGAATCCTCAGCTGTTCCTCAGTGTATTGACTGATTTCTTTCAAATGTCAGAAACTTGAAAACAAGGCTTCTCACGCGCCTCATGTTAAAAATATGCCTCAATGAAGGAAATTCTTAAAACTAGTCAATTTCTACTGAGTGAAGTGATCGGTCTGATCAGTGACTTTGATTGTTGGCTTGTGCCGTGTACAAAATTCTCTCGCCCAATGGTCAGTCTGGACAATTTTATCGTCTATCTGTAATTGTTATTTTTTCTTTTTTTTTTCTTTAATGCTTCAGGTTTTCTACATTTTTTGTGGTGTTGGAGGTGAGACCGCAAATTCATGGTGTTGCCCTGCTTAATTAAAGCCTCCTCGTGAGACTACATGTCGCCATTGCCGTAACGAGGTGCATTTTCGTTTCAACATTAAAATCGTAGAAAGATGGTTAAAGAGCCGTTTAGTATTCGATATTGTGTAAAATATTTAACCTGACCAGCAAATATGCTGCCAAGCCTATTTGATTGAAAGACCTCAACATTAATACGGGGCGTTATGGGACTTGACCATTGGAGGAGTGCTCATATTCTAATTCTCGACTCTGGAGAGAAATTAACATCACATCAATTTTGCTGTCTTATAGTTGGTCCACAGAAGCTCTTGATCTGCACAGTACAGTCACGGCAGATGGGATCTGTATATCACCCAAATGCCACCTTTTTCCAAACCTTAGAAGCACATGATGTGATTGCAGTCGGTTTCAAAAAAGAGCATCTTAAGCCCAGGAATGAAGGGATCTTCTCTTCTCATCTCATGCATTTACATCACATATGGCTGCTCATGAAATCAGTCTGACTGGCTGAAATGTGGTGGTTTTAATGCGCAGAATTTTCCAAACACATATTTGCCCGCTGCAAAATATTGAACTACTAAATCATGTATATATATCGACTTCGAATTTTTGCCGTCAACTGTCAGTTTGATCATGTTATTATGGAAAGAACTAAAAAAAAAAAGGAGCTCAGATAGACCACAATTTTAGTAGTCTAGCATGTTTACTTTCTTTAATTCCATTCATACAAACAGTCTTGAACCAACCAGCAACATTCAGAGGGATTCTTTCTCACTAACTCAGGGAGGACACTGTAGCAAACACACAATTATCTCTCGCTTCATAACATGGAACGTAACAGTTAAGAAGTTTTATGACAACAAAACTCATTGTCTTACCTTTTCCATTGACTGTGTTATCGCATTATGCATAAATTGTGGGAATAATGTCTCACAAAATGTCCCTGATAAGGCAGAGAGGTCCTGAATTCATTATGCTGGACTTTATGTTGGAATATTAGAGCAGATGATGCTGCAGATGGCTGAGTAAGGGGACAGGTTGGTGGGGTTTTTGGGGTGGGTTTGGGAAACCGGTAACAGACTGGTTTCCTCCAAGGCACCACCGGGCCCTGGCCACAACACCAACACTGCCTGTGACCCAGATCCCCAGAGACAAGCATGGAGAGACGGATGCATCACGGGCTCTGTGTTGTTAGTTGTTTCTCGGATTCCAGTTGGCAGGGGAGTGTGCATCCCTGTGTGTGTGAAGGCAATGGTATTAATAGCACAATAGTCTGCGATAAGCCTTTTGACTCATACACATACAGTGAATGCACTCATACACACACACACACACACACACACACACACTAGTCTCCTCCCATTGACACCTGCATACAAGTTACCCTCAAGGTAACAGAAATACACACATGCGTGCACACACACACATACACACATATCCCCCCCGTGACTTTTTGTTTTTATTTTTCACTTGTGTTTTATCCCCAACCTTCGCACTTATCAAAGCCTATATTTCTTCTGCTCCATTGTCTCGGGCAAAGTGATTTGTCACGATTTGTGTGGACACAAGAATTCTTTTCCCTCTATGGATGGGCTGTCTAGACAGTGCGTTCTGCTGCGGGAGTGTTCGTACAGCTGGGGCCGCCTCTATTTTTTGCAGCCACTCTTTTCAGTTTATGAAAGCAGAGCGCAGACACTATACACCCTGGAGAGCCGTGCAGACTGCACACGGTAAAGAAGGTGCACAAGCGGATATCAATGAGTGCCTCATCATGCTTTTGTACAGTTACTATTTTTTGGCTGTGTCATGTGTCTTGTCTCAACATTATAATAGCAGAATATCTTTGTACATATTCTACCATAATGATGAGAGAACTTGTTAACTGTACAAAAACATGAACAAATTAAATTGTAATTTGATTGAAATCCAGTTAAGTCAGACTTATAAGTTGGAAATTATAATGGTTCTTTCCTTTTGTAAATACGGAACATTTCTAATAACATTTTTCAACTCTAGTGCATTGTGTGTGGGATAATGTTATTTATAGGTACAAGGTTGTAACAGTCGGAGTTATTGAATGTAGTGCCACTAGGTGGCGCCTCCATTTGTTAAGTGGATAATGTAACCTGTACCTAGAAGAAGAGTTGCTGTACTTCTGCTCCACCATGCGTAGCAATGCCGCCAGCGGAGTGAAGACCACCCTTTTATTTTATTTTATATTGTGATGTATAGGTGTAGGATCCTCGGCCTATGTGTGTTAAGGCATGTATGCGTGTGATAACTAGTGGCGTAGCGACCTGGCTTGGTATGGTCTGTAAGTTACAGTGGAATTAAAGTATGTGCGGAAATCCCACATGTTGCCTGCCGTGTCGTCTGAGCTAACCGGAGCTAGCCGCCATTGCAGCAGACCATAACCTTCCCCTTCACCGACCACGTAACAAGGTACAGGGTCGTTTATACATCATTGTACAATACACAGTTGCATAATGAAATGGAAGTTCACATTCTCCTTCATGCTACACAAATAACAGAACATATATACAGATCTTTATATACAAATTAACAAGTAATACATATTTTGAATTTGAATCAAGTTAATTGTAAACTGTAGCAACTTGATGACGATGATAGTAAGGCCTGCATTTTAATACTGAAAGTTCAGCATCTGGGATACACTGTCCATCCACTGAAGGTGAGCACCAAGCATCAATGACGTAAACACATAGTCCACCTCTCCTCGTCTGGCTGTAGTCCTGCATTCTGTCGGCTAAGAACACAATATGTATTTTGAGTGCAACAGCTTGATCAGAGAGGTTCTCTTACAAAGATGTGGATAAATCAGTCTCTGATTTTACGTTGTTTAGCCAGCCTGAGGCCCGTACGTTCATTTCCTTTTCCTGCGAGTGGTAATTAGCCTTAAAACCAAGCTTATTCTCCCTCCCTGGGGTGCTCTGGCTGGTCAGGTTATGATGGTCTCAACGTCCACTGCTATAATTCCAAAACATCAGCTTTGTTCTCCAAAGCTGATGACAGTATTTCTGCCACATTCTATACGCATTTCAGCAATAAAGCCTGAAAAAGAAAATTAAAAAAATAGAAGTGGAGCATAAATTGGAGGAGCTGCTGGCCGCTGCATCTTAATTCTATTTTCCCTAATTAATTTGTACTGACTTTACCTCTTTAATATCCATACCACTAATGTTTAATTAATCTGATGTCTCATTTGTGCCATTATTAATGACACACATTTGAAAGACATGCACGTCTTTGATACCCCACTAATCACAGTAGTGGAAATAATTTAGTTTCTAGCATAATTAATGCATTACTCTTACATTCAGACAATTATGAGATAATGCTACTTTGTCAAAAACTCCATGAAATATTACATCATCAATGTATGTACACTTGCTGTAAAGTGCTACTTTTTTTTTCAAGCACAACCTGCTGCATGGTAATAGAAAAAGGCCTTGCTTCTTTTCACTGTGGACAATCAATCATCTAGTCAAAAGCACAAAAAAAAACAGGCCGCACAGTCATTTTGAAATATCTTCTGAGTGAGAAAAATGCTTAGATTGTCTTAGAAGTGCAAGAAAATGTTTTAAAGTTGTTGAACGATGAGCTTATTATGTTTTCCTGAAAAGTCTTCCACAACATCCTGTGGAACCTACATCCAAAACCATAAGTAGGCAGACTAAGCCCCATGCTGTAATTATGCTTATTATTGAGTAAGACTTCACTTCCCACTGGGACTGGATCCCTGCTTAACATAACTACACATCTCTGTCCGACTGTTTCTACTTATTGATTGACTACCTGTAACTCCCAGGACTCCAGGCCAAGGTCTGATATCATATGACATGATGCACTTTCTCTCTTTATCCAATCTCTTGCATGTAATCTCTGATGTGTGATTACGTGTAGGCTTGTACGTATGTATAATTCACTAGTGTGTGCGCATGCATGCATGCATGCACGAGATTTCCACTGCAAAGGAATCAATAGGTGTCTCTGCATGACAGCACGGAACAATAGAGGTTAAGTGAATTAACACAGCACTTCTGCTGCTCACACCTCTGTGGGAATGTTTTCATACAGTAGAAAAATCAATCCCTGGCTATGTCTGTGCTATTGTGTTCATTCAACAGTTGCTGTGCTCAATGCTTGTAAGCTGTTATAAGATGATGCACATACCTTACCTGTAAAGGCAGCATTTTTAAATACATTGTTTTGGCAATGAATGGATCACAGTTTTGTTAATATTTGCGAAGTCAGAGTTCATCATTTTAAAATAGTACTTTACCCAAAATTTACATTTAATGGAAACCGGTTATGCTTTTTTTCCCCCCCTTTGCTTCAGTCTTTTGTATAGGTTCATGTAAAAGATATTAAAATTTCACTTAACCCTTACCCTAACCCTAACCCAAAACAATGCTCTTGAATGCCTTGTCCATAGTCCCGGCTTTAATGCTGTGTCTTTGTGTCATTAAACTATGTCACCATGTCACACATTGACATGGAGAATCAACGTTTAGAATAATGGAATCTAGTGTGAAATCAAGCAACTTATGCTTCCGAGTTGCTATTTTTTTCTTCTTTTTTTTAAGCAACCTGTCATTTGTTTTCACTTTCTATGTTCCCTCGTAAAATGTTTTTATCTATATAGATTTTGACACAGTCTGCAGCTAATTAAAGGCCAACTTGTGAGATAATGCAGGTTCTCATGCAGATTTTTAATCTTATTTCTAACAAATAAAAATAGGCCTTATGTCTTAGATCTTCCTTTATATGATTACTTATTTTAAATTTTCTTCCACTGCAATGCCTGTATCAGTCTTTGCGCCTTTTTCCTTGTAAAGGCAGCAAACCCTGGGAGTCCCCTACGTACGAGATGATGGTTTATGACGACTGTTGAACCATAAAGGAAATCTAGTTTGCTGCAGAAGCTCCAGAGAGTGTTGTCTGCTCCTTTTTTATTTGCACTTGTGCTTTCACAGCATATGCTTCCTGACATGATCTACAATAACAATAATAAGAGAATTCGACAAATGGAGACTGATTGGATTTTCTATCTGTCTCGTGGGGATTTAAGCAGCAGTTCACCAACTGTTGGAAGAAATATGCTAATCTGCAAAGGACGCTGTAGTTACAGTCATAGAATACACCCTGACAGCTACACAAGCTGAGACCACAAGTGTTTGTCCTTTGTGTTGTTTACCAGGATTTTTAACCTTTGCTGTTCTCTGTGGAGTTGGAACTTAACTGCTGCTGCTTCGTGATTGATGCAGCTTTAGGGTTTCACTAAATGCCACACCTTTCCCCAGAAATAATGAATAGCTAACCTTTCCGCTGGAGTTACTCTTTATAATGATTGTGGATTATTGACACTCATTAGGGAGACCTGCTAATGAGTAACAGTGTCCGTTTTCTTCATATCGGAGGAAGGGAGACACAGTGGCAGTTGTGGGTGGTGTGACAAGGATGTGCTAACCCCAACCCAGGCCTCTCTGTGTCCTTTTGCCATTGAGCTGCCACAGAATCACTAAAAATGTACACCTTTATTAGACAACCTGCCACTTTCTCTCGTTCACTTTTCTTTAACTTTGCATGTTCAGTAAGCCTGTAAGATAGATTTGGAGGAAGCGTCCTAAAGTCTGCACTTCCAGCACCACAATGGAAAAGTACTGTCACACTCCTGTGTTGAATTTGTAGACAAATAATGCAAGTGTTGCAGAATTTCTGCAAATTTCCTAACAGTGACATTTGCTATTTTAAAAGACAATTTCATAGGCTAATTGTATGTTTCACATTTTCTACAATGTGGTGTTTAAAGTTTTTTTTCCCATCATGCTTAATTAAGTAATAATTTATTAACAAGTATTGAATGAATACATTTAACTGTGCAATATGTAAAATTTTAGTGGAAAAACATTGTAAGAATAACTAACATGATCAAATAAACTGATGAATTGACAGAATGTCAGTTTTGACACGATGCCTGTATTGTGTTGCAAACATATCTACTGAAGTTAGCATGCTAACCCGCTAGTCCTGACCAGTCTCCAGCCAAAGCACCTGTGCTAACAGCAACAGATACACTCCTCCAGTGCTCCGAACCCACTAGCTGCACTGCTAACTGAGCTAACTGGCTAACTCCAGCTACCATTAGCAGCAGTTTGCAGTCGTTGTGGTGATAGGCTGCCCCCTATTTGTTTTACGTTGAATGTGACAAAATTCCACATTTTACACATTGCACTTTTTAAAACCTCAATTACAAAGAATTGATTTAGAATTGAAAGATCACATTTGCACGAACTGACACTCAAAAACATGCTCGTATAAATAACACACATGCAGATGCACATTCAACGGTAGTCCTTCCTTAACACACATTCACACATATAATAACCGCACTGTACTATACATGCAGACACTTTGATAAAAGTGAATTGCAATATGATAGATGTGTGCCTTGTGGATTCCTGTATTGGTCAAATGTATCTCTGCTGTTTCAAAACATCACAACCGCCTGAGGAGATAAGGTCATTGCATCCACAGTCGTACCTTGGGGTTTTTTAGTGAATCTCTGAGAGAGAGTTTGGTGCAATCCTTTGTAACGACAGAGACCTGCGGGGACTGAGGGGGCAACAGTAGGCGGACAAACCCCTCTCCACACACCCCCTTCAGCCCATCCATTCCCCCAAGAGTACGACCTGCTTGTCGCCTGCTTGCTGGCTGTCTGGAACGTACAGCTGGGGAATTCACTTTCGCCTGTTCTGCTCTGTGTGAGGTGGCTTGACCTTGCCAAAACATTCCCATGTGCCAGGCTCCAGTACAGTTCTCATGTACTATAAACATCCCGAGCCAAAAACACAATACTCCGCAGAACAGGACAGAGGGAGGCTCACAATGACCAGGACAAAGTAAAACATAATGTAGATTTTGAAGATCTTTGTATTTATTCAGTTTGACAATACAGAATATTTACTCTCTATCAGGTAAATGCTGAAGTTGCTTCCCTCAGCAACTTCTGCTGTGATGTCCTTGAGTAAGGCAACAAACCCCTGACTGCTCAGCGGGGCTACAAAGTGGCCACTAGTGTAAATATGGTTATATTGAACAGGTCCCTCAGGCCACAGGTAGCTACAAGGTGTGCGTAAAGAAATGTGAGGCACTGTTGGCCATTTTATAGTCTCATGTGGTCAGATGTGTACACAGATGTGCATTGTTTAGCTTGGCAAAGATTAAGGTAAAGATTGAGATGTGCCATCTAATCCCAGACCTTATGAATGTGAACACTGCCTACAAATAATCACTTTTATGCTGAGGGTGTAACTAGGCAGCGTGGTAGTAATGCTAAAACACAAAAACACTGCAACCCACTGAAATGTTATTAAGTCATATTTATGCAGTGGTTACATGTGAAAATAGCCATTTTTGATTTTTATCATCTGTGGCTACGCGTTGCCTTTGTTTATTTGTAATTAGCCGTAAAAACATTGATGCTGTTCCGCTGAATTGATTTCGCACATCAAACATACAGCAGCTCAAATTTAACAATTAGAGCAGCAGTTGTAAGCATTGCTGTTTACGATTCATTTGCTAACTTTGCAAACAGGAAATTGTTGCTTGGGGAGTGTAAAAAATAGAATTAGGAATTGTACACATTTGGATATAAGTCATTTGTATCAACCAGTATGGGAATTTAACAGCTGAGTTAATAGAATTCAGTATTTAAATGAGTTCAATAAAATTGGTAAGTTAACTTCAGGTGCTATTTCAGTCAATGGCTGACAGGTGTTCTTTGTAATGACTGTAATATAGTGTACAATTAGTGGATGTGGTGGAATCGTCACCATGTCAGACAATTTTTTTTAACATGGACCTGATGGTGTTTTTTGTTGCTGCCTTGTGGCCTTATAAGGGTGCAATTTCACACCTTGTATTCTACATTTTTTGTACTCAGTATGTTTCAGTTTACACATATTTAGAGCATCTTCAGCTCAGCAAACAGATGATGACTGCCAGTGGTGTTGACGCCAGGATCGATGTCTTTGCTCCAGGAGTAAAATATGTTTTGAGGGAAAGTTAATGATATCATCAGTTCACCATGGTGTGGTCATATTGAAGAAACCAGGCTAGTCAGTTCCTCCTGGAGACATGACAGCTCCTGCATTGATTAGTCAGTATGACGGCTGTGACTCTCTCGCCCGGGAAAATAAAGTAGACTCACCAGATGTGCAAAATGAGCTGAATGTAGTGCGAAGAACTCTGAACGTGTAAAATGAAAAACTGTCTCTGATTTAAAATAACAGTATCCAGGTAGTAAATCTCAGTATGATATCTCCATCAGGTGATCTAATTGTGAACGACTCTGACACACTGAAATCACAAAGTAAACTTTATAAAGGGAGCTTCACACAGGCCTTATATTGTTGATTATATTGCATTAAATGAGCAGTTTTGATACAGTAGCTTATATAAAGAGGAAGTGACACTCAAAAGATCACCAATACAATCAGAAAAATTAATTATGTTATGTCATTAAGTTTAAGGGTCACATTAAATTCAAAGTTTTTTATAATTGTTGAGTCGTTGAATAGATAAAGTAACATAGTCAGATTTAATAAGGTTAATGCCAATGTGTATATTAACATTATAAAGTGGTTATTAGTCAAATGTAATCATGAATGCTTTCATAAATGTAATACATTTCAAATGAGTTATTCTGTCTCCTGTATTACATGACATATATACTTATTATATTATATTACATTCTTAAATGTGACCCTTAACATTGAACCTATGTAATGACATTTAATGAAAAACGTATATATAATTAAAATACAGCCTGTTTTGGGCGGAGTGGGTGTTAGCAGAACCATACTGTCATTTAATGTATGTCCATATTTAACTGAGGGTAAAATAACAGTTAATATCGTTATTCTTGTTTACAACTAGCCATTCGAAAATATTTCAATATCTTGCCAATATTGTAAGAGTGGCAAAAGATGATGGTGACAGGGTCCCACATGTTTTATTTTTCACACTCACACTAGTAATCGATGGTGTCGAAGAAGGTGATAGACTGACAGAGCTTGACTTGTATTAATAACACACCTTCGGATCGTGTGCCTTGGGGCCTAGAAAAACAATATGTGTGTGGTGTGGCTGATTGTGGCTTCTCCGGGAACCTCAGAGCAAGACCGAGACAACAGATCTCTCACTTTACTTTGGAAACTTTGAAATCTCAGTCCTCAAAGGCATCTTTTATTCATGTCTTTATTGGGGGGGGGGCACACTGAGAAAACAGCTCCTGAGATATTTCCAAAATACCTTTTGTCGGGTCTTTGTCTTTCGCCTTGTGAAGGCCTTATTGCTATTCATGTCATCTCTTTGCGGCCTGTCACATTTTGCCATATCAGCTGTTTGGAGAGACAGTGTTTCTGATGTGTGTATATTTGGAAGAGGCTGTCTTTTTCCTCTTAATGTTTCTTGCCAGTTTTGTTTTTCAGGTACTCTGACTGTAGAGAATTTTGCGTGGCCTGTCGAAGCCTCCTGGATCTCTAATGAAGATGCAAACCTCGATTCTAATTCAAAGCTAAAGATTCCTTTGAATAATTAATGAATTAGCACAAGTGACCTCATTTTGATTCCGTACATGTGCACAAGTTATTTATGTTTAAAGACAGACTTTGAAATGCAGTGTAGGTATTTGACCTGAGGTCTTCTGTCAATACTAAATGGACATTTTTCGTAATCACATTTTAACACAAATTATAAGGTTTCTGACTTGTCTCCTTTGGCTCTGAAGTTAAAAAGGACTCCATCTCCACTTGATTTATTGGTATATTGATATTCATTTGTACTCGTATGTGTTGATCAAAGCATTTGCATGCCTGTATTCTTTCCGCTGGGAGTCATTTATTTTCAGGCACAAAGCATCGCGCTGATTCGATCAAAGCAACAATATAGTGTGATTGCATGATACTCAAAAGCTTCTAATGGGAGATGTGACCTCTGGTTTGTACTCTTCCCAGAATGATTCGAGTGGATTTCAAGGCTCATGTCTTCCCTTCAGTACCATCATCATTGGGTTTTTATGCTAAGATCAGAATATGGATAAAAAGAAAAGAGTCTCACGAGGTCAAAAAGCTGAAGTCAAAGCACATAACTAGTGCTCTGCTTTTGATGAATATGAATGCAAGCAGAAAAAAAGAGCAGAAATTCAGTCGTAATACAAACTGTAGCTCATTTAAGTGCCTTCATGCTGCAGATATAAGATGGTTACAGATAATTCAATTTAGTGAAGGACATAATTAAATGCACCTCTACAACCCTATATACAGTGATTTACATACATTTGGGGTTTACGTTTTCACCCATGCCTGGCTGGTTTGTCAGCAGGATTACACTAAAGCTACTCAACTGATTTCTACAAAACCTGAAGGGAGGATGGGTCTCTTTTGGTGCGCATCTGGATAAAGGCACGGATCCATAATTTTCTTTCTTTCTTCTTTCTCACTTTCTGTAACATCGTGTTTCATAACATTTTATCAGCTTCTCAGGGAAATGGATCTCAAATCACTCAAATAGAAATCATAGAGCTTGATTAAAAGGGTATTTAGGTGGCTGTGGACGATGTGGTTTGGGTTTGGCAACTCAAACAGTTGGTCAAAGTTAATGAAGACTTGTGTACATGGTTACCTGATTTGCGAATGTTAATTGATGGGTCTAACTGGATGTAAGCTCCACGCCTTCGCATGACAGTCAGACATGCTACATACAGTACTTTCCACCTAGCTACATGAATGGTACCCTACTTCCTGCACTGAACATTGCCAGTAGATGTAAATCATGAGATGCGGAGTTGATCGCTGTTCAGTGTTAATCTTGCGACAGCACTTGATCTGAATGAGCCATCTTCGGTCAATGTGTCCGTCTCATAGCAATGTTCCATCACATCCACTAAATTTGAATTGTACAATATAGTAAAGTCATCACAAAGAACACCTGTCAGCCATGAACTGAATAACACTGACAGTTGACTTACCATTTTATTGAAATCTTAATTTGATATTGATCTTGTTCTATTAACTAAGTTGTTGAATACCAAAGACTGATTAATATTGTCAGCCAGAGCCTGAAATAATTGAATCATTTTCCAACTATCATTGTTGTTGTTGATAGATGTACTGTACTGTAGGGTTGCAGTGGCTGCATGCTTGTGACCCCAAACACAAAAGAAGCGATTGTAATGATATGATGAAGCCGGTAGACATGGCTTCAAGATTTTCCTCTTCGAAAACGTAATGACATGGTGTGTGTCCACCTCCAGGAGCTTGGAAGTATGGAGCTACAGCTTCTCAGTGTTCTCGGCCTGCGTAATTGTACAGTGATAAGTGTTTCCAGAGCGAGGATCATCTTCTGGCATGGATACCATCAACGTCCTCCACCTCTGCATTATATGTTTTTAGCTTGCCTTTTCTGTCTCCGTCTCGTACCATTAGCTTCTTCCTTCAGCTTCCTCCCCCCATTCCTCTTTCCTCCCGCTTCCTCTTTGTGTCTTTCTCTCCCCTCCCTCTCTCCAGTAATACCTCCGGTCTTGTTCCCCTTCACCTCTCTTCTGCTCTCCCTCACATGTTCCTCACCTCCTTCTTTCTCTCCCTTTCTCTATCTCCCTCCCTCCCTGCTCCTCTGAAAGACGGTGATAACACCTGGCGCTGCTCTTCGCTGCTCAGTCAGTCAGGGTTATCTTGTTCTTCGCCCCCTTATCGCTGTAAAAATGACACCGCCTCTTATTCCTACACAACAACCTCCACGTCAACGCCAATGTCTGCGATTCTGTGCCATGCACCCCATAAGACTGGAATAATTGTTTACGATCCACTGCCCAGTGAAATTTGCTTTCAGAGAGTGAGGGCCATTTATCGAGGTGCAGCCTACAACATTGATATTTCTCTCTAAACCAGCAGTGTGTCAGGGGTGAATTCTGAACCCTGGGCTATTGGTTGAGACACCCTAAAAGAGATTGAGAGATGAATTGATTAATCTTAAAACTGAGTTGCTGTGCCTAATACAGCTTTGGCTGGTAAATCCAGTACATATTGGAGAATTTTACCATGGAGTTAAACCGCAGCCAACTGTGAATACAAATTTTCAACCCTGAGCACATGAGTAAAAAGGTATTTTTTAAAAGGAACAAAACTCTGCAGCTGGCACAGGTTTGGAGCTTGGACACCATGACCACTGAGCAGAAAGGCACAGGAGTTGAGATTAATTTAGACTGAAGATTACAGAGGAACAGAAACCCCATAGGTATGAGATTATATAACTGTACTCGTAAAGAATTTCAGTACTCTTTCCATCGAGGTTGTCGAGCCACCACAACCCCCAAAACAACTTCTCCAATTCTGTTTTTCCCAAAAAAGATTTGCCCAATTCGACCGGTCGGGTTGAGATCTGGTGAGGCCATAGCGCATGATTCGCAGCATTTTCATCAAACCACTCAGTGAACCCCTCATGCTCTGCGAATGCACATGCTATCATACTGGAAAAGCAAACCCCCAATCGGGCTACAAATGTAGGGTTAAACGTGATCACTCTGAATAACTCTATTCATTTGCAAATAACCATGACAGGATTATGCCCTGAACAGAATAACAGAGCTACCAGCTACTCTTAGATCTTTTCATCCTGCCCAGTTGAAGTTCACGTCAACTGGTTCTAGACAAAATTTAATATACGTCAGAGTTTGATGGGATAGGAATAATTGTATCATGCAGTACATCTTTAAGGAATAGCATGAGCCTCATAGATAGTAAAGAAAGATAGGTCATTTGCCATTGACTCCCGAAACGAGATTCATGTCTGTTCCCAAAACCACATAGCCTATCATATATGACCTTTGTTGTATCGGACCTTTGTCACCACATGGTCAACACTTTTATTAATCGGTTAGGTTCAGGAAAAGATTGTGGTTTGGGTTTGAATACTTAGATTAGTTATGTACGGGACGTAAGTAAAATATGGTATGTAAGAATCAGTCAACTTTCTCCTAACCTTGTCTCCTAGGTTAATGTCTGGGTGTGTTTGGCCCATCTATACACCCCAACCTTCTCCATCTTCTCCGTCTTTGCTGCTGTTTAAAATGCATCACCTGACTTCGTCCTTTGCTCATGTCACAATTACAATGGCCACTAGAAGTCACTATCGATCATGTAAATATGGCTCGTAATAAGCTGTGTGCAAAGATGACCTATGCAGACGATTTTCTGGTGAGGACGGACTGGTATTGTACATGCCAACACTCCTGAGTCTCCCAAATGTAAGCCTTTCTCCTGCTGTGCTCCTGATTGGTATATTTTCCCATCAATCTCCCAATTTCATATTGAATAAACTTTTTTAGGTTGCTTGTGTCTTGGTACCTGGCAATCTAACCCACAGAGGCAGATCTCAATCAGTTGCTCAAGCCCTCTGCTTCACTCACTTTGCCTCTAAAAATGGATGAAGCAGCTGCAAGAAAAAGTTACACTTCCAAATTTGAATTGGTGCAAGACTTTTCTCTTTATTGACATTTGCCTCCTGTCTCACTTGCATGGGTTCTCGCCTCCACTCTTCAGACTGTGGCACTAAATCATTTAATCCATCCTGCTCTTCTTTTTGAAAGTCTACCTGGCAATGATGGCTCACACACATTCTCACTCAAGATTTTCTCTTTTTGTGATGACGGTATGATTGGTACATTATCATCATTATTTGTTTCTCCACTCAGTGTTCCAAGACATTCCTTTCATATGGTTGTAGTTTAATCTAAACGTTTCAAGTACATAGTCAACAAAATCTAAACATTATTTACTTCACAAAGTTTTTTGGAAGGCAACTGTGTTGAATTGCATTATACTATACAGGTGCACTTAAATAATCAAGTCTTAATAATCAAGGACACCAATGCGACTCTGTTGTAGAGTTGCAGCTAAAGGTGTCTTTTCCATGAATTCTACCAGAATACTGGAACCCAGTCCTGGAAGAACAACCTCACAAACTACTAACTGTTCCCACTTTCACCACACTGTACGTTTTACTGAGACTCCAACAATAGTCTTGATTATGATTGTGGATGTGACCTGTTCACCTGCACGTGTGAGCTGATTTGCGCTCATGTGTAGCCAGAGTGTGCACGGTCATATCACGCTCACATCCAGCCCGTGGGATGATTTATTTGCCTGTTTGAGGTCTGTCAGCCAGGGAAGGCAGTCAGAAGGCATTTGGTTATGGCCTCCTAAATCTCAAGGGAGCGTATTGACTGCCTATAGTGAGCTAATTATTGATGCTAACTGCCTGTAATGCTGCCAATGTGTAAGGGATTACTGGCGCTACGCGGATAAACCTCTCAACCTTTGCTGCCTTGTCACTGTCAAACACTGCAGGCTCATGCACCCACATACAGTACATATGCACATGTGGGCAGACACACAGGGAGATGAGACTGACGAACGGAGACATACATGGTTTAATCCAGTGAAAGTCATGATCATTGTTCGCCAAATATGAAAAATCACATACTTGTAGATGCCAAAAATGCTTCTGAGTCCCTGTAGGAGGTGTCAGTGCTGCTTCAGTGCTAAAGAAAGTGTTAGAAAAAAGTCTTATATCAGGACATTTGATTCAAGGTTAAAAGAAAACTTTTTCTCTCTGTGAGTTACAGAATGAAAAGGTCAAAATGTGAAACGTTTTTTTGTTTTATCTTACAGGATGGTTGGATTCTCACAATACACATAGGTAATAGGTAATAGGTAAAAAAGTGTTGCTGGAGGTTTGCTGGCTCGCTTTGATTTTATTCAAAGTCATAACTCAACAGAAAATCATGACAAAGATAACTCAGATGTCGACCGACACTTAATCGTAGTTTCCTTTTCTTTCTGAAACAAACAAGACTAACGACAACAAAGTGCAGCATCTCTAGTACTCATACAGATGATTTTACGGGGAATGATTTTCATGCACTTCCATATTCTTAATTAGAAGTGAACTGCAGGCATGAAGACATCACACAGGGCCTACCTTAATTATTGGAAACACTGAGCGAGACAGTCGCTACTAATCATCTCTTTTATATCCTCCATATCATATCATATCATCTTATCCGTGTTTTAAATCTGAATGGAGAGAGGAGACATACCTAGACATATCTCTGTAGCAAGATTCAGCCAGATCCATCCATACACATGAACTCTCTTTCTCTGTCTCTCTCTGTCTCTCTCTGTCTCTCTCTCTCTCTCTCTCTCTCTCACACACACTCACTCACACACACACACACACACACACACACACACACACACACACGCACGCAGACACACTGCTCATTTCACACTTAGATACCCCGGGTGTTGTTAATGGAGGTCACATTGAGATGGGCCTCCAGTGGGGCTTTTACCCACACTTCTCCTTTATGATGATGAGAACCCCCTTTCTCACTCACATCACACACGCACACACACACACACAGACATACACACACTTTTCTAGACAGCCAACTACATGTATGAGAGACAGCAGAGCGTGACTCAGTTTTCTTTAGATATTTTTTTCTGTATTTGATTGTATGTGCTATGTGTGTGTTTGTGTGTCTTTTCTTGAGTCAACATGCTTCAATACTGAGTATATCTAGTATATCTATCTTTCCATCAACTTATTTTTCTTTTTTTAAATAATGAGTTCATACATATTTTGAAAGAATAAAACACCTTTGTTCATGCAGCAAACACGAACTTGAAGGGTAACTCCAGCAACTTTACCCCTTAAAGTCTCTTTACGGGTCTTGGGGAGTACTTCTGCACATTTTTTTGTGGTTCCAGAAAAAGGTGCATGTAATCTGATAACTTGCCTCCAGTGATGTCACACGATGGCTAAAATTGCATTGTGGGTAATGTAGACACTGTTGTACTCATTATGGGCAGTTTAACAAACCAGTGTTCAGAATCAATACAGCAGAACCAGAGATACTGTCATTTTCATTCCACACGTTTCCTTCTTTTCAAAACCTGGTGCCTACATTACCCACAATGCCATTAAGTGACATCACTGGAGACAAGTTATCAGATGAAATGCAATTTGATCTAGAGACACAAAAGGCTGTACTCTATTATTTTATATAGGCAGTAGTCCACCTCAAGACCTGCCAACACACTCAAATGTGTAAAATTGCTGGAGTTACCTTTTTAATGTGACTGATCAGCTGTTTTCCTCTCCAAGAGAAGAAGAATCTGTATCCGCTGTCAGCGTTTTCCCGGATATTCTCACAGGATTCCCACTGCATGATTAAATCCCATATTTCGCTGTCGATTGCCGAGGCAAATAGTTCCTCCTTTGAGGTTTATGGGCAAAGAACGTTTTTTGTTTCCGGTTCACGGCCTCCACGTCTTCAACCATGCTTATTAAAGCCATGCATAATGTTAGCCTATACTGCCTCCTTCTGAGGGAAGTCCGTTGATGGAAATGCTCCTGAAATTGCATTTTCTTTTTTTTTTGCAAAATACCTGTTAAGTGCAAACACCCATCTTGACAGCCCATTGCTCAATGTTCCACTGTACACTTCCTTTCTCCTTCCCTTATATCCGTCTCTCGGTCTCTCCCTCCCACTTGCTCTGTCTACCATCAGTGATACGCCAGACTGATCTGTTGGCCCAGCAACACGTTCGACCACCCCTCCATTTGACACCATTGACAAATAGATTGCCGACCAGTGAGTCAAGCCTGTGACCCTGTCATTCCTTAGCCAGACTGATTGGATTCCATTTGTCCCTGCAGAGGAAAGGCAGCGATTACAAACAGATAAACAGAGTGGGACTGCATGGCGGTTGGCCAGCGCTGGCTGCCCGAATCCCCTGTGACAGGAGAGGAGATTGAGAGTGTGTGAAAGTGGTAGGGTTTGAAAACAGGGAGTTTCAAGGCCAGGTTGTTTACTGCGGCGGTGCGGCAGGGATGATGGAGGTAGCAGCAGGCATGATGTGACTGTGAGTTTTTTTTTTTTTTTTTTTTTTTAGTTTAGAGTTTGCTTGAAATTCCAGACTGTCTTCAACACATCTCAAATATGGCACTTGAACAGCTCCAATCCTACAAACGCCTCGTAGAGGAGAGTCTTACTTCACTTCAGAGCAAACTGAGAAGTGGCAAACTGTGAGGCTGGTTCAATAATGAGATACTGAATGTGGTTCAATGTCCTCAAGTCTGCATGAGGTGAGGTAATAACTAAGGTGAGGCGCTGGATCGACACGTTCTCGCTGAGATTCATCTTATTGCAACATTTCATTGTTTTGAGCCACGACAGAAACACACTCTAAAACAACTTTTATCCGCATTATTTATGAATAAATGTTTGCAAGGTCGAACATAATCAGTTTGCAGAGTGAATATTAATTCCGCCCGGTCTGTATCAAAGTTTGTTGTAAATCTACTGAAAGCTTTTGTTTCGAAAGCTTCCTTTTTTTTTCTGTCACAGCCTTGTTGTGGCATGGTCTGAACACAGCAGCCATCCTCGCCTTGACCTTGTTTATTTTTCTTACTCTGTTATCATCTTGTCATTAGGAGTGCCACAAAAAAGCAGCATGCTTTAGAACTTTATTGATTTCCTTCCCAGAAAAGTAAACGAAGAGGCAATTGCAATTGTATCTTCATTTTAAGGTAGATTTGCAGCAGTGTCCCCCTGAACCTAGCTGTTTTTTGAAGGAGTCCCTTGAAAAAACTCACCCATACACTGGTGTGTTTCGTCAATGAGCCAACTTGTCTATGCATCGCATTATTGTGGTGATTCAATGGATAGTTAAAGGTCGATTCCACCAATTTTGCCCATTAAAGTGTGTTTACAGGTCTTGTAGTATACTGCATATACTGTATGGAAACAGTAGTATGAAACCTTTTGTGGTCGCAGAAGAAGTTGCATGTAATCTGATGAATTGCCTCCAGTGATGTCAGTCAGCAGCTAAATTGCATTGTGGGTAATGTGGGCATCAGGTTTTGAAAAGCAGTTCACGGGTCTACACACACACCTTTACCAGCGCTGGACTCGTTATGGACAATTGTGTGTTCTTCCTTTTCCAAACCTGGTGCCTACCTTACCCACAATGCAACTTAGCCACTAAGTGACACCACTGGAGGCATTTTTTTCAGATTATATGCAGGTTTCCTATGGAACTACAACAACACTTTTATACTACTTTGTCTTTTTTAAGGCATATTTAAAGTAAAACATTGTTCTCAATCATAATCAGTGACAACCAGAGATTTCTTGACTGCATGTTCTCTTTTTTTAAAGACTTCTTTAATTCTTTACTGCATTTCTTAGTCCTGTAATGGATTGGAAACTTTACTTTATGCAAGTTTTGAGTGTAGCATTAATAATAGGACTCCTACACATGTTTGTTTGCTGAGGCTTGAAGGTACATAATCGATTTTTGAGTTTTACGTAAACCAAACCATCTGCATTTGATGCCCTGGGAATGAGACACAACTATCTGTCTCCAGAATCACCTGCTGCACCTTCAACACACATCGTAACCTTGACAACATCTCTACACGGCTCACTGCATGATCTGCATGACATATAATTCTTCTTAAATAAGCAGATGAAATGAACAGGCCAGGCAGGTTAGCCCCCTTTCTTTTTTAGTTTTTATGCTTGTTGTTTTAACTGTGGTTTTGTTCTGGAATTGTTTTGTACCTCATCTGTGTATTCGCATGTCTCTAAGGTGAGTTAATGATAAAGAGGAATATCTCTGGTGCTGGTGGGGCGAGGACAGGCCCTGTTAACTTGGCTCTCTGGCGAGTCCCAATGACAAGAGGCTTCACGGGCCATAAACCCAGAGGGATGAGGGAGAGTCGAAAATGGCCGACCGTCTCAATTTTCTGCCAGGCTGCCTCTTGCCTGCTCTCTCTCTCTCTCTCTCTTTTCCTGCCTTTGTGTGTCTGCTTGTGTGTATCACTTATTCAGATTATCCCATCCTCTTCTGTAATTCAGATTCTCTGTTCTGTTCATGATTTCAGTCTCTTTGTCTCTAACACACACACTTGTCTCCGTATTTCATTCTCAGTAGACATACACCACAAGACACTGATCCTGACAGGCACATATTGAAACTCCACCCTGAAGGTTAGGATAAGCGTTTGTAGAGAATGGATGCAAAGTTCGAGCTAAGTGGTGCATGTTACCGTACACACACACACACACACACACACACACGTACACACGCATGCGTTATCTCGCGGTTGCTTGTGGAGCATTACTAAGCCAGCAGAGCAGAATGGCAGCTTCATTATGATTGCTGCTGGCATATCAGGTCGCAATTATCAACGCTGGCTTATTCACTCTTTAATTGCCTCATTTAATTTGTTCACATTTGGTGCCGAACAATGTCAACCTGCTGCAGTTGAAAGCAATTTGCTCCAAGGACATGTAACATACACGACCACGAGCCCTCTGTGTGTGCGCGTGTGTGTGTGTGCGCCTGTGTGTATGTGCATGCATGGCTGAAAATATGTGGCATGCACTAAGATGCTTGAGTTCACTGTGAAGAGGACAAGAGTTAATTGTGACAATCATTTTGAAAGACTTACTGATTCATTTTTCTTTATTTTTTTTCTTATAGACATATTGTTTTGAGTCCAGACTAAATATTTGCTGAGCCCACGTACACATGTTCAGCGCCTTTCTGCTGCTTCCTCATCAAGTGCAATGGAGGTTTTAAATTGAAAGGAATACAGTTTATATTTGAGGTCTGTCAATAATTGAGTCCCCGTGTGAACGCTGAAAAAGTTTACTCGCTATACACATTCTTCCAGTTCCCTTAGAGGTGTTCTAATACAGTTCAGATGTCTAAGCGGTGGGAGCTACTCTACTACTTCTACTCTTTCATTGAAAAAAGTGTATTCCAAGGTTTATGTGTAGATAATGTGCAGCTTCAGTTGTTTGAGTTGATCGAAATGAATATCTTCCAATGTTAGTCTTTTTAGGTACAAAATTCCCTTTCTCTTTCCCCTGGCACTGTTTGTAACCAAACATAATTTCATACCAAAAAGTTATTAGTGTTTGGTAATATATGTTCACAGTTTGAACTTGAGGACAATTAAAAAGCCATTTCTCTCATCATTTACAGTTAAGTTAAGGCCTCGAGTTAGATAAGACATGACCTATAAAGGTGGTTTGCCAAAGTATTTAAATAGGTGCAATTTGACTTTTTTATGATTATAACAGAGGTCTGTGGTGTTGGCCAAAACCCATTCCACAGACCAGAACACATTCCGATGATTATCGCTCTTGTTGATTGACACTAGCAGGATGTTCACATAGGTTTTACCCATGCGATATTCTTTCTTCGACTGAGTAATCCTTAGAAAAACACTGCGCACAGAATGTGTGTCGACCATACATTTGTCCCTCAGGGTATGTCATGATAGCAGCAGAAGTAAAACCAGCACATTTGTGTGTTTTAATGTGTGTTTCTGGATGTAAGTCAACAATACTTGTGTATATACGGGTTTGCCACTCAGGCCTCTGCATGTGTGAGTGGGTCTCATTGTTAAGTCCAGTGGTGACGCCAGCCTCATTAAGACGGATGAGGAGCGTCCAATGTCATGGCTGGGTTAGCAGCCCACTGGCAAGCCAAGAAGAGAGAGCGGCCCTGCCACCAAGCTCTCAGCTCTGCAACGCACCACGTAATTATGTGGTTAAACGTCAAATGAACAGGGTAATTTATTCACCTGGGTTATTTATGAGGGGTAGGAGGGGTGGAGTGTGGGGGGTTGGATAGAAATGTTTCCCACCTGCCCTTTTCAAAAGGTGAGACAAACTGCTTTAGGTTCACCTTGCTAATAAGAACAGCCAGGAGACTTAAGGAACTACTGTATTTGGGACTGAATTTAGCAGAGTCATCTCACTTAAATACGAAATGACAGCTGTCAATTATTCAGCTCGTCCTTATTATTAATGACATCTCTTTTTTCATCGTGTTGAAACAAGTCCCATCCAATAATGAGAGAACATTGTTTTCAACCGTAATAAGAGCAATTTTAAAATAAGTGTATCCAGAGTAACACAAATATTCGTTAGGGTTTCAAATATTTATTATATCCATTTACTTTTCTTAAATGTCAACACATCCTCCTACCTAATGACTGAAAGGGTCGATTCTCAGTGTCTCCTATATACATATATATCACCATTCCCAAAACATGACCATGCATAGGTCGTTCTTGTTGGGTTTAAGCAAAACTTGGTTAGGTTTAGGCAAACACTGCAGTTTGGCTCAAAATCTCTACATTGCTTTCTAACTTAGGTTATGTATATGTGGCTGAACTTCACTAAGTTAGAAAATTAGAAGAACTATAGTTGACTTTCAGTTTCTCACTCGACATGAACCGCAGTCTCTTGAAAGTACTGAGCTCGTTCAACCCCCATCCTCCCTGTACGGACCTTTTACTCTTTATACTACTTTGCAAGAGGCTGCTTTCATTTTTTACTAACATGGCTGTATTCCTGATGAGGACAGGTGATAAATGTAATTGCTCATTTGGGCCTGTTAATTGGTATTGGTATCATTCATTCGCCACGCAATGATACAGTTTTTCTCATTATACTGACACAAAATACCTTTGGTCCAAAGATATACAGCAAAACTGACTAACTATATACGTGTGTGAATATCTGTGTGTGTGTGTGTGTGTGTGTGTGTGTGTGTGTGTGTGTGTGTGTGTGTGTGTGTGTGTGTTAACCTTTCAGTTCCCATTGTTCAAAGACTGACCCTATCCATAATAGAAATACCCAAGCAGACGTGAAGCACATGGAAAGGAGATATTTGAATTTCAATTATAATATAATATTGATTTTCCATTTTCAGACAGAAGACTATTACACCTGTTTAAAATGTGGCCTCAAATAAATCACATTTTGGAAATTGATCATTTCAAACATCAGAAGCATCACTGGTTACATTTCTAGCAACTTTTGAATTATGTTTGAATAATCCTACAACAAAATGTTAGACGGTGCACAGTCTCTTACAAGCTCGCCTAACCTGGATATGCACCTGAGTTACGTTTGGGGGTTAAGAAAAAAACTAAAAAACCAAGTAGACGGCTTTGGACAATCGCTTCTCTCTTACTTAAATCCTCCTGTAATGCCTCAGCTTGGCTAATAAGCTTCCCACAGTGCACAGAGGATTGACTGAAACAGAAACCCACAGCTTCAATGATTCAAGGATACTTTCTTTTACAAAGTGGGCCAACAATGTGCAGCGAATTCCTTATGAGCTGGGAGGAGGTGGGGTGGGGGTCTTCCTGTGGGGAGGGGAAGTGAGAGGAGAATACTGATACCAGCACCCAGAACCTCCTCATTAGGAAACACCATATGGTATTGCCACACAGACGCCTGTAAGCCACTGGGCTGAAGCCTGCAACTGGGTGCTTGTTTTGCTAACTTTGAAATCACGTTGGTGTGGTTTCTCCATAAATTAGGCTTTTTTAAAAAAAATAAATAAATTTTTTTTCTTCTGCTTTGCTGGTCAGTTTAATTACAGATGGTTGGCTTGGGAGAGCAATGTGGGTGGAGAGGGAGGCCTCTTAGCCGAATGAGTTGTTTCATCAAGAAGTCCTCGTTTATTTTGGAGTAAGGGATTTTTTTAGATATGATGTCATGGATCAAGGGTCCCGCGCTGGTTCAATCAGGATTCACACTCGCAATCAGGATCACTGCTTAGTTTTGAGTTTTCCTTCCATATTCCATTCGTCCAGTTGTTTTTAATGAAGGTACTGACTTTCAGAAATGAATTGCAGTTTTAATTTGCAGGTGCACCATGCAACATGTAGCTGAAGTGATACTAGGTCTATGTATGACTAACATCTCATATCCAGATAATGATACCTGTCATAATACATATCAAGATATAGCACATTTTCTGTAAATTCAATGATTAAATAGTTTATAAATGAAGCAACTTGACTTGAGTGAATTGCTTCTGGCTTTGTGCCTTGGTCGAGTGGTAGCATCAACTCACAGAGCCATTGATTCTTGACTGTGTAAACATGGGCCCTGTCTTTTGAAATGAAAGTGGCAATAGCAGCCAGTCTCTCCTTCCATCTTCATGATTGTTTGCTGTGGGAAAATGTCTCCTGTAGCATCTGAGTGTAGGATTTTTCAGTCGTCTTTTGTCTTACCTGCAGCAGTTTCTCTATCAAAAGATGTTTCCTTGTTGTAATAAGTAACCATACATGTATTTAGTGAGTAAGGAGTGTGTGGCTGAGTCAGCAGCAAAATGGTACTTTACCAAAAGTATTTGGTGTTCAAGGCTTTCGAAAAGATTCTTGCACTGGTTGTAGAAGAGCTAAGTGGTGTTTGAGTCTGTTTTCGGGACCAGTCCGTGGCATCATTTGCCAAAAAAAGGACGGAAAAAAGACTTTTCCTGAACCACATGAAGTCAACATGTAGGTTAAAGCTCCGTGTTTTGTCTTGACTGATCTGAGTCCTTCTCCTGTTTGGAATGACCCCGCTCTGTGACACATTCATTGTTTCTCCATGTTTTTCTGCGTTGTGTTCTTGCAGACTGCATCCGTGCTGTGCATGAGAACACAAAGCATTGTTCAAATGGCAGAAAAATATTGCTGTAAAGCATGGGATATGCATCACGAGATACACAATCTTGCATAATACGCAACTATTATGGCTCTCTATCATCACATGATCTATATTGGTAGATCATGTGATGAGAGAGAGCCATTATCACATGATCTATATTGTCTGACTGCACACCCCTAATTGATACCTCTTGATTAGATTGGACAGCCAGATGGGAGGTTAACAGTGCGACGCGACGGCAGCGTAACCTTTTGATCGGAGCTTACTTTAATAATCACAGACACAAGGTCATGTCGAGGGCGAAGGATGGTATGGAGATGTTGGGCAACATTCTCTTTCAAAACATGTCTGAATGTAAAATATTAGCAAATCAAACTGTCTGGAGAAAAGGAACAGGGCCGTAGTGAGTGTTTATTTGCCTTTGCCCAGTGCTTTACAGGACAAACTTCACTCTACTGTAGAGTCTTGGATGTTTTTCTTGGTTTTCTGACTATGTCGTGTGCAATTCTGAGTAAGATTCTGTGATTCTGCCTCTGACTGATCCAGAGAGGGAACGTGGC
This sequence comes from Diplodus puntazzo, assembly GCA_963678695.2. NCBI lineage: Eukaryota > Metazoa > Chordata > Actinopteri > Spariformes > Sparidae > Diplodus > Diplodus puntazzo. The sequence continues at coordinate 22,069,417 of OZ023164.1, forward strand.
CCACTATGGCTGAGAGGTTGAAAGGGAATTCTTAACACAATTCATGCCCTTCAGCTGTTTTTCCTGTCGGACAGAGATAGGAGAAAAATAATAATATGGTTGGCATTATGTCTACATAACTCTTCTTTTTCATGGTTTGACCCAGTGGCTGTCAACTGTGCAACAGCTCAGCCTTCTTCTGATAGATAATGACACTATAGAGCAGAAAATAAAAAAATGTGCAGAGAAAAAAAAAAAAAGGCCAATCTTTTTCTGCATGATCGCAGAGGACGTAACATCCATCTTAGCTGACCGGTGTTGCAGTAGGCTGCATCACTCAGGCATGATGGCTTCTGGTGAAGTCTTTGTGTTTCATTTTGTAACTGTGAAAGTAACATTCAGAGTTGCGGCGATCAAAAGGTTATCAAATGACTTTGGAGGGAACTGGCTGCCAGATTACTCTTCTTCTGCACTGCTCCAGAAAACAATTGTCCATTTTCTTTTTTCAGAACCATATTCATATAAGCATCTGTGATGTGAAAAACAGTACAATAAGCAGGTAAAATAGTACATGGACTTTAATGAGACTTGGATTTGCACCAAGTTTTTCTAAATGTTTTTTTAAAAAATGGCATATTGTATTGATCATTTTGACAAATCTCCAGTTTTATTGTTTGCCAACTGTTGGTGCTGATGGAATTGAAGGATATCCTGGAATCACAATTAATTTTGCAACACAATAATAATTAACTTATCCCTGGTTTGCATGTCGAAGTGTCCTTGGGCAAGATACTGAACCTCAAACTGCTCCTGATGTGCTGGTCGGCACCTTGCATGGCAGCCACAGTGTATGAATTTATGTATGTATGAATTACTGTAAGTTGCTTTGAACGGAAGTGTCTGCTAAATGTAAATGTAAATATACTGTTCTGAGTATAAAGTAGGTAGCTAGAATGGTAGTTAGAATGCATTACCATAAATATTTAGTGTGCTTCCTAGGGTATCTCACTAAAGAAGGTTTGTGTCTCAGAATTTCACATTTCTCTGAAAAACACAGCACGATGGGTGCCAGCAGAGCAAAAAAGCATGACCGCCCGTTGGACTCCTCAGATGCCAGGCATTCCAATGGACTCAGGTGGGCAGAGAGTGGGAGGCCAATTGTAATCTCTCGGCGACTTTCTCTCTGACCGCCTGTGTCCCTCTCACAGCGGAGAAGTGATATTTTGAAAGATAAAGTTTGTGTCAGTGTGGGAAAGTGACTAACCGGCCCCGTCTAGTTTCTTATCTGTCAAGATTGTTTGTCACACTCAACAATGGCATCACAGTTCAGTGCGATCCCTCTGTGACTTCTGTCAATCAAGCTTGTCAGTGCCACAATCAGAGTGTGATGTATTTATGATCAGTGCCATAAACACTGAAATAGAGTTGTGATAGACTTGTATTGTTTTGTACTGAATTATTAAAGCGTGTGAAAAAAGGAGTTTGCATAGACTTGCTGGCAAAGTTTTTGTATTGAATTATGCATATACACAGGCAGAATTCAGGCAAATGTTCAAGACAAGTTTCAACCCCAATCCATTGAAAAGAGGCAGTTGGTGAAGTTTAGAGTGCACATACAAAAACATCACAAAAATAATTAAATTCAACTCATGGGGCCAAACAAAGTTCATAACTTGTATAGTATTGTTACGACCAGGGGCCTAGGGGAAACCCTGGCGCAACAAGAGTGTGAGACTCCCCTCTTCCCATCCTCAAAGCACCAGCAGCAAAGAACATTTTTAACAAAGTTTTATTCAAAAACAACACAATCACACATGCTGGCAGTCTGGGACAGCAGAGGAGAGCCCACAGGAACTGGGCGGAGCTAACCTTTAAACTTCCGGTTCCAATGCCGCAGCCAATCAGCTCCCTGCGGCAACCTGCAACCACTCAAACACACCTGCAATCAATCTCACACACACTCATACTCAAACAGGTAAAAGAGGGATATTAAAAGACAAATAGAAACATATGACCTCTAGGGTCGTAACACCTCCCCCCTTAAAACTGAACATTTCTCCTGAAAGAAATGTTCAAGCAATGCAACCGGGTGTAGATCACATGTCTTTTCCCCCTTAAAACCAATTTACATAAAAACAGGACCCAAAGCCTTATTAGTGGGTGCCACTCCCACAAACGAAATGGCCACCACCATGAGGAGAGAACACAAAAAGCAAATACACCAACTGTGGTAAAACACACCAAAAACAGCAACAGGCGCCCAACACAACAGTGGAGTGCAACAGCCACCACGCAAAAAGGTGTCACTGTGTAGCCACTGCTACACACAAATGTTGCCAGCTTACACCTAAGCTGCAACCACAAGTGACCCAACAAAAGTGAACTGCCACTACCACACCCAAAATGGACACCTTGTGATTTCCAACCACACGTTACTGTTAAGGAGTGTAACAAAGAGACAAAGTGACCGGACAAACTGGGAAGACATACCCACCACTCAAGATCCACTGATCTGGGGAGTGACGCCATCCCAATCACACTAATTAATACACTAAAGCAGCAACACCTACATGACCAAACCAAAAGTGGACTGCAACAACCACACAAAAAGGCATCACACTGTAGTCACCACTACACAAATGTTGCAAGCTTACTCTTAAGCTGCAACCACAAGTGACCCTACAAAAGTGGAGTACAGTTACCACAACCAAAAGGTCACAAAAAGTTACTGCACACAAGTATTAATAAGGGCCACACATCACAACGTGACCAACACAAAAGCAGCCATCTCACACAAAACTATGTTGCTGTGCAAAGTATACACGAAAGGAAACAAAATGCAGAGACACCCCAACTACCTGCCTACAAAAGGTGGCTAACTCACCTAGCTAGTCTTCAGTGGCTTGCCGAGCTCGAGGCGGCTTTAAACGCTGAACTCAGTGCATAACCGAAGACCAGGAATCTAGCCAACTGTCAAGCACTGAAGCGTACCCCCACTCAGGATTACCACCAAAAATAAGAAAGGCAAAATAACAAACATGGCAAATCCTTGAAAATGCCCGGCAGCTTTCTGGTTAGGGTGCTCAGACGGACACGAAACATGCAGCAACAACTTAACAAAAGAGATGACCACTACACTTAACTAAAGGCCACTTACACAAACACAAACTAAACCACATCTACCTCACCTCATGGACATTCAGATCCCGGACGAGCCCCCAATTGTTACGACCAGGGCCTAGGGGAAACCCTGGTGCAACATGAATGTGAGACTCCCCTCTTCCTCCAAGCACCACCAGCAGCAAAGCATTTTTCAATAGATTTATTAACAAACATTTTTCACAATCACAATATGCTGGCAGTCTGGGACAGCAGAGGAGAGCCCACAGGAACTGGGCGGAGCCAACCTTTAAACTTCCGGTTCCAATGCCGCAGCCAATCAGCTCCCTGCGGCAACCTGCAACCACTCAAACACACCTGCAATCAATCTCACACACACTCATACTCAAACAGGTAAAAGAGGGATATTAAAAGACAAATAGAAACATATGACCTCTAGGGTCGTAACAGTATGGCTACATTACTTTGAGGTTTTTTTAAGTATATTTTTTTGGCCTTCTGGCTTTATGGACAGAGCAGCTGAAGACGTGACCGGAGACAGGTTGAGAGAGGGGGGGAGTGACACACAGCAAAGGGCCCCAGGCCAGGACTCGAACCCGGGGCCACTGCAGATATCCTTCATGCAATCCTATGTTTTAGCGGCAAACCTGGCCCCGTCCTTACTTGCGAACAGCTGAGCCTTTTGAGGATGCCCCCCCTCCGCACCCAATGATGATACGATCACCTGTTAACAATGAACCTGTTTGGCCTGTGAAATGTTCCAAACTGTTGTGTTTTTGTTGCCCCTGTCCCAACTTGTTTGAAAGGTGTTCCTGGTATCAAAGCCACAATAAGCATACTGTATATCTAACTGTAAATCAAGGAGTCTGTGTGTCTGTCTGTTTGTTGTTTGCATTATTGCTCAGGACCCAAGGAAGTGCAGGTTGAATTTGGTGCAATTTGGACACTCAACAGGCTTGATATTAATACATTTTAAACTAACGCCGCTCTGTGCATGGATTCTGTCAACAGAAGTTCGCTTGCTACACAATATAAACATTAAATATATTGTCTTTGTACTAAAAAGGATTAGGGAAATTATCACGTCCTTTTTTTTTTAATGTTGTACAAGAACCACAACCTTTCTGGAGTCAGGGTTGTGTATGTATTTTGCTGTAGTAAAGGAGTGCGCTTGCTGTGACAGCCCGAGAGGCCTGTCTAACAAGTTTTGTAACTTGCTAATCTCACAAAGCACCTCACCGTGCTGCACAGTTAATTTAGATTTGAATCGGTTAAACTTTTAATGATCTCCACAGTAAAGTGCGGTCACTGCAGCTGAAAATGCATAATTTGGCTGTAACCATAGTGTCCGTATAACCTGCCATTTGTCACAGCTCATGCTACATAACTGCAGCGATGAAATAAGTGGTTCTTTTCAAAATGAGCAACTTTCCAGTTAATGGGACGCTGTGTCTAAGGTGTCCTTTGGTAATGCCACTGCGGTCTGCGCAGCCTTGCTTCGGGACAAGCCCGATCCTGAAGTCGTTACCCCTCGGCGTGATTTGTTAGACGCCGAGAGCATTGGGCTTGCTCCATCATGCAGGGAGTTGTTTTTTTTATGAAACTAATTGATTTCCTTAACAGCAAGACCTGAACTAAGAATAGATGCTCATCATTATTTGTCCCCAATCTCCCAGGTGCACCCACAATCAAAGAGCTGCAGAAAGGTCAGATAAATTACCTCCCCTGCCTCTGTGTCAGAAGGATTTGTCTGCTGCTGTGTATTGATTATTGAATTTGACGTATCTTTCAATATTTCAGCTCAGTTTCTTTTTTCTTTTTTCTTTTTTTTGTTTTTGGCAGGCACACCTATCGGGGCCCATTTGCATTCCTGTTTGGCTAGGGCACCCACTGCGCAGCTGATGCTTTGAACATGCTCCCAGATGTGCTTATTCCAGCGTAGTGGTTCATTTGAGAAACTTGGTTAATTAGTGTGTCTGTATTTGAGAGGGACTCCTTTGTGTTTTATTCCTTCGAGTCTACACACATCTCTCTGAATGTGTAAATGCGTGATTGTGGATAATATTCCTGTGTGTGTGTGTGTGTGTGTGTGTATGTGCTTGCCTGCATCTTAAGCTTTCTGACTGAATCCATGACAGATTGTTTTTCCTGTACCATGAAGCATCAAAGGACGAGGATTCATTTTTCAACAGTCAGCCTTCTTCGTCTTAGTGTGCCTCTGTACTTTGTCAATAATGCATCATGTATGTGAATATACGCACCCATTATTTATGTTCTTTCTTCTTTTATGTTGATTGGTAAATTAATTTACTTATGCCAAGCTGCATTTTTCTCCAAATAACCACTGCCAAAAAAAAATACAGTGCAGCAGAAGATGACACAACTTTTAAGATCCTTTTCATCAATGTTGCTGATTTCATATTTCTCATGATGTAGGTGGCACTTTATATGATATTGGTGGGAGCTGCAGTTCGCATAAACTACACTGCTGAAATGTTATGGTGGCAGGAAAACAGATGTTAGTGCAGCAAACATTCCATGCAAAAACTCTGCAGAAGACGAAAACTCACTTCAGTTTTTCTCGAAATTGCAGCAACGGCAGGGTTCTCAAATACCGTTTTGTCAAAGACTTTGACACGGTGCGTCATTCGAGAGAATTACTCTTTGTAAACAGGCTGAACAACATTCTGGCCTGGAGCAAAGTTTGTTCAAGACGTGGAATTTTGCTGTGCGGTCTTGTTTTAAAGGCATTTGTGGGTAGAATATGTGTCTTTTGTCTCTGCCTTGTCAGTCTGTAATTAAAATTAATATATTGCTCTCGTCTTACCTGCCCTGCACACATTTCTGATGTATCCAACCGAAGTCCCGCATCATGCAGCAACACTAAATACATCTCTCACCATCTCCTGCTATGTCTCGTTGGAGAAAACAGTGGTGGGTGGTGTGCATGTGTGTGCTTTTATGCGGGGGTATACTTGCGTCCCTAGGAGTTGTCTCAGATCAATAGGTGGCGGACGGGGCAGTCATCGATCAGCTCAGTGCATGGAGGCTAATTTATGCCAGTGCTCTGGCGATCCCTCCGCACCGAGGCACCAGGGCGTGAAATTCAAATTATTATTACAGCCAGGCAACTCCATTATCTGGGGGAAGGATATGTCGCTCTGGCACATATTGGCTGTCTTCCTTGTGTAAAGGGAAAGAGAAGGAGAGGAGGAATGGGGGCCAAGGCTGGCCCTCTGTGGCCATGGCAGTTGGTGGGGGGGCATTATTACCCCACTTTATCATGGCGGCCTCAGTTTCTACTCTTAAGGTATACCGCCTCTAACCCCCTTCACCCACAATAAACAGAATTAAAGCAGCTGCATGGCCATTTTGCAGCTGGTAATGGTGTTGTATTTTAATGGGAAACTACTTCTTTTTAACCTTGGGAAACATTAATTTCCCTTTGTAGAGAAATGTGTCAATGTGAAGTTTTAAACAGCATGTGCAGAGGCTAACAGTGGCTGTCTCTGCAGGGTCAAACCATATGAAATGTACATAACATGCAAACAAAAGGCAGGCTATATCTCCAAATGTCCTCAATAATGCCTCTAACAGGCAGTGTGCGGGCCTCGTCATCTTGGCTTGGTAACGTTCGATGGACGTTGCACCTTGAAGAGCCAAGTAGTAATGGTAATAGACAGAGTGATGTGTGTCTTTCAAGGCTTCACATCACTCCCGATGCCTTGGGGAAGGGGGGCATTTTTAAAACGACAGTAGGGTGGTGTCTAATGTGAGGACTCTCTTCCAAGGCCCTCTACATCCCTGAGGTTAGAAATACTGGTATTTACCTGCGCAGCGGTGGGACCACTGACAGACAAGATATTGAAACATTACAGACTACATGGGCTTGCCTCAGTTGAGTGGATCTTTGTGCCGCATGGAAGCAAACCTTTTGCCCCTTTTGCTGGCACAAGAAACCATCCTGAGGGTGGACACAATCTTACACATGCCATGGACAGCAAAGTCATATGCAGAGTACAGAGTACTATGCGGAGATGCAGTGCTGTGACCCGACTTGTATTTTCTAGAGACAGTACCTTAAGTCTATATTTGAGGGATTGGTTTATTGACACTTGACATCATTTAACATGCCCTCAAGGAAGCTGCCATGGAACCTCCAGGTGCCATGACTGCAGAATTGGAGTGTAACTGCTTTTTAACTGCATATTTTCTTTTTTGCTGAATACTGGTGTTTCTGCCCAAATGCATGGGAGGGTCAAAGTCTAGGTGTGGGTGTTTTGTTGGCTTCTGCTACAAGATGCTTTTGGTTGCTTCCTTAGATCCAGATCCTGTGGAGGTTTGGACCTTAATGGCTTCTGGTTTTGTGGTACCGAGTCATGATATGCCGCCAAGATAGAGCATTGTAGCTTGTTCTGTGAACGTTTCTGTCAACAGAACCTACTCTTGAGATCTTGCTGATCCTTGGTGTCTTTATTGTTGTTGCTGTGAATGGGGGGTTGGGATAATATGACCCTTGTTAAAGGTGCAATTTGTGAGAAAGTTCATTTCTGAGTCTCATTCCTGACTCATCACATACTGACGCTTTGGTTGTCTGATTTCCCGATGCATCAGTAAATGACGAGTCGGGAATGATACTCAAAAATCAGCTTTCTTACAGACTAGACCTATAAAGCCTTTTACTACATTAGAGTTGGTGAAGGGTTCATCCTAATCACCCACACTGGTACTGCCTGTGTTCCAGTGCCCTGTTCTGCAGGGGAATGTGGACAGGCCTTCTGAACTAATCAGACAGCCCCTGTCTCTGCTCATCCAAGTCTGGTCAATATGTATAACCTTCGCTCTTTTAAATGGCACCTGGGGAGATGTAACTGGCTGTGCAAGGAGTATACTGTGGCTTTTAAAGCCAGTGATGGGCCTTTAACATCCACCTCATATTTTTACTTTTGTCAGTGAGGAGCAATGTAATAAAATGCATTTCCAATTTGACCAATAAAAATGTAGATAATGTCAGTTACCCTGAGACTTATTGAAAGTTCCCTGTCTGAAGGAAATCAGAAATATTTCAGAAGTTTACATTTGTCATAAAACTTGCACTGTGTCCTTCAGTCCTTAGGACTGTACTAATTGCCCCTGTCCAGTTTCCTTACTCTGTTAATTACTTGACTAGTAGCCATGTTTTTGAACAGCTGCTTTGAGTTAATTCATTAGTTCCCTACTTCTCAATAATATTGCACAGGCATTACATTCCTGCCATAACTCAACTTACTCTGCCAATGTGCATTTGGGACCTTACTCCTGTTGCCTGCATTCATTATTTCACTTTAATTTCCTTATCATTCAGGAGAGGGCAACCTTGAATTTTGCACCATGAGTAATATTTAACTCCTTCATATCATAAGCCAAAATGCAATCACTGCCCATGCAATTGAAGACAAAGTCGCCCTGCTGATTAGGGCATCAGTTAAAAAAAACACACTCATGGGTCATTTTGGAAGGCACTATGAAAGACATCTAATGACAGATGGAGATATACTGAGGAGAAGCAGGAGGTTAAATAAAAAGTAGAACAGATGAGGAAACTGTAGAGGTGGAGGGACTTTGGAGAGACTCATTAAAACCAAGTACAACGAGTACCGGACAGTGGGTAGCTCAGTGTTCAAATGAAGGGCTTGTTTCTTGGCCCTGAGTCACAATTAATTAGCACCACAAGGGGCATCAACACTCCTCCGCATCTACAGCATTTGTGTGTGAAAAGAAAACGAGTCAGAGATGAAAAAGAAACAAGCAAATGAGAGAAACCAGACTCATAAACAGAATTCTGTAACTGCTCAGGGATGCATATCATTGATGGTGGGGCTGAGGGTCACGGCTATGTTGTTCCCTGACATTCCCCTTTTATTTGCACTGCTCGTCTTCTCTAGCCGAGTTTTCTAGCAATCAGAAATCTCATATAAAAATGTTTCCCGGAGGCGTCTTTTTCTTATAAAGTGACAGCATGCTTCAGAAGGTTTGTTTTGTCTTCACCTCACATAATTGTCAAGACCAGAAATTTTGGAGGACGCGCCAAAAGGCAGCAGTCCTCAGACAGCGACATGAGACTCGGAGGCAGAATGGTTGCCAAGTGCTTACAGTACGCAAGGGAGGTGCTGCTTGTGGGTTGTCTTGCTTGTGCTTTATGTTTGAAGCTGTTTAAGACAAAAAAAATGGAGCATTTAAACTCAACAGACGTTTGAAAGCACACTTACCTGTATTTATTTATTAATTTATACTGGCACAGTTATTCACCTTACCATATATATATATTAGGGCTGTCAAAGTTAACGCGTTAATAACGCGTTAACGCAACGTCCTCTTAACGCCGTTAATTTTTTTAACGCGCGATTAACGCTCAGTACTTTTAAAAAAAAAAAAAAAAAAAAAAAGCAAAACGCGCATTGTATGATTACGGCCGTCGGCGGCACCCGTAGTCTTGATACAGAGGGTGGCAGAAGAAGAAGAAAGGGAATCAGAAGAAGAAGAAGCAGGGTTGGCGGTTCGTTAAAAACACGGCAGACTGAAAAGCAGCACTCGCTGCAAACCCCTCATCTCTGCTGTCACTCACGGTGGCGGACATTTGTTTCGCCATCGCCCTGATCATTTTGCGGGACACTCTCTCGTGTTGTGGCCGTTTGCTGATAACTCATCCCCGCATGTTTATCTCAGGCTCCTCGCTAGCCTTCTTCCTCCCTCCAGCAGGCAGAGAAACGTCTAGCAGCTGCTTCTCCCGAGTTTTCCTCTAAATATATCACGACAGAAAGTTTGAATTTCAAGTCGTACTTTTTATTGTTTTGCTGCACCGGAGCCATGGCGATCATCAGTGTGATACTGACTGACAGAAAGCAGCACACTGCGTGAAAAAGGCGAAGAAGAAAAACGTGCAGTGTCAGTGGACACCACTTGCAAGCCAAACAGACGGCAGATGCAGAGAGCCCGTCGCCCCCCCTCGCCAAAAGCAGACAGCCCTGGATTTATTTTCCTGCATGATTTGAAGTGTTGAATAAACGCTGAAAGCGCAAGCATATTTGACCTTTCTTATGTTGTTAAAAGTATTAAGAACATGAAAAAATACATTAAGGTACATTTAGAACAGAAAAAAATGTGCCAAAAAAATTGCGATTAATTTGCGATTAATCGCGAGTTAACTATGGACAAAATGCGATTAATCGCGATTAAAACAATTGATCGTTTGACAGCCCTATTATATATATATATATATATATATATATATATTATATAATATATATATATATATATATATAACTTTAAAGCCGCTGGAAAGATTCGAGGTATGGTGGTTTGTCTCTTCCTCACCTCCCTTTCCTCGTCTTCCCACCCTACTGACTTAATCACAATAAGTCGACTCTGGCTTTAAAGTCTGCCGGAGCAAATGGTGAAGCCATTCAAATCTCACCCGCAGATTGTATGAATAAAAAATGCTTATTTATGGATGTGTGCGTGCGTACAGGCTAGACATAAATTATGAATGGTCTTATTGTGAATTTAGCCCCGTAAACATTTAGATCATGGGACACCTAAAATGTGATATCCATACCAATTATAATAAGATGGTTCAACTGATTATTCAAGGAAAGGTTGACCCCAATTAAACATCTTTCATCCATTTGGCCAATCTCAAATTTCCATATTTACAGGATCACTAACAAACTCAGCTTTTATTTGTCTGATCTAAAACAATAAAATACGTATTTTTTCAAAATATTTTTGGACTTTGCTGTAAAAAATGGCACAGTTATTCACCTTACCATCAAATAAATTATTAGTTTAGAAGTAGACAATTCAGTTTAAGGAAATAAATGTGCAGGAGAAAGTAAATTTATCAGCTGACGTGTATGCTTTATGTTATGTATGTATCTTTTTCTGTATGTTACTGTCTTAGTCATTGTGGACTGACTTTAATGTGACTCCAAATTTAAGCTGTGAATTTATTGAAAGTTGTTATTTTCTTTTTGGTATACCTGTTTATTAGTGCCCTTGTATGCATTAGAGTAGTGACAGATTTACTCTAAAGTTTATGTTAAATTGGAATCTGTTTAAAAAGGTTTGCAAAAAGTTAAGGACTCAAAAGTGAGTTTTAACAACCAAGCCGAAGGCCAAAAACAAAGGCACAAAAGCAAGAAATAAAGAGCAAAAAAAGGTACTTAACTGCAAACTAGGATAACACAGAATACACGTAGCAGGATAGGTATGGTGATACACAAGGAGCGAGTCAGGACTGAGGAACAGACACAAAGAACGCAGATGATCCGACAGAAAGTGAGGGAAAACACTGGCTTAAATGCACTGGGTTAAGGCAGGTTACCAGGAAGTGACAGGCAGGAAGTGTGAAACAAACCATGACACGTGAGGAGAGATTTTCAGCATAAAGCAGGAAAAAACAAATATGTAACCGAAAGTCATGACAAAATCATGCAGGAAAGAAGTAAAATCTGATCATACATTATACTGAAATAATAAACTGTATAAGTCAAGCAAATGTTCTTTCAGTAGTTGAGGATGCAGGTTATAGCCAGGCATCTTTTTTCTTTTCTTTTTTTGCATGTGCCTTGTCAAAACATACACAGTGAACATGCTGTTTCTGTTAAGTAGCACAGTGAGCTCTAGTCGAACAGCATGTACAGCACTTAGTAGGAGTTGATGTATCAAAAATACCGAATATGAGCAGAGCTTAACTCATCTTAGTCCCCCCAGTGATGTTTCACCTTTCAAACCTGCGATGGTGCTTTAAAATGGCATTTCAGTATGCACATTGTCTGTCTCCTTGGATAATGGTTCCTACGTTTCTTAAGACCAAGGAACGAGCATTGGAAGGGGTCAGCCATTCATACGCATTGTTTTTGCGTGACATTTTACCATGGTTGCCTTAATGGGTTTGACCTCCTTCTCACTCCCATAGGTTTCCCTTCCATGTCAGCCAGCCGCAGGAATAGGTTTTAAGAAGGTAGCTCTGTGGACAGGCCTTTTTTCTTTTTTTTTTACCTGGTGATTGATTCCCCTATCTCACCGCCCTGAATGGGTTAAACATCACCAGGACCTCTGTTACAGAGAGATTGCATTTAGCTGCTGCTGCCAAACCAAATAGGCAACCAGTCTGTCTGGTAAGGGAGGACTGAGAGAAGGAAGGAAGGGAGGCATGAAGAAAGAAACAAGGGAGAAAATGTCCCCACATTTGACTGTTACCTGCCCTCCGTCTTCGTGCTTACTCTTGCTTTGCCCGTTAAAAGGATAAATCCTAGCGAATAAATTGTCCAGATGGACTTCCTTGTGACACATTTTTGCATCAATTTACTGTAACAGACATTAAATCTACCAAGCCTTGCTAGCTATCGTCAGCAGATGCCTGTTATCTGTTCTTTTTTCCCCTGCATGTTTTACACAAAAGACAGATTACAAGCAGCGATGTGTTATAACATCAATATTATAATCGGGGTGGAAGGCATGAAACAAAGAGCACGCAAACTTGATCTGTGCGTCTGCGCCGGTAGCCTAGCAAAGTTGCATGCGAGCAAAAAGTAAATGCACAATGCAGAATACAACCCAGTCATCTGATTGTCATTGTCTTTCTCTCTTTGTCTTTGCAGGTAATGTGCTTTCCTCGTCCCCATGGGTGCAGCCTCAGTGATGGCCGCAGATGTGATGAGTAACAGAGCTTTACTTCATGGGTCACAGTTGAATGTGCACACAGAGCAGGAGAGAGACGGCTTGCTAATCTCAGACGCCGTGCATTGACACCGCAAGCACACCCGTACAAACAGTGACAAGCAATCAGCCGTAACACACACATGAACATGAACACGCACATACAGCATGCAAAGACAACTGGATGCATTAACATTGCATGTCTTGACTCGTAGGGTCTGTGTGGAAAATCCTTGACCTAGCAATAAGACTTACCTTAATGCAAACGTTTAGCATTCACCATATACAGCTAACACATTCACTCAACTTTTGGAGTTTTGGAGCAGAAATTCAAATTCAGAATTGTAATATTTACAATATACACTGAGGTAATAATTCAAACTCAGAAACTGAATAAACAAGCTGTTCTCAGAGGAAAATAAGGCACCCAGAACACTGTTTGATGCAAGAAAAGGTGGCCGGGTCCGCCAAATATAAACAAGATAAAACAGTATAGCATTGTTTTTTAGTCACAAAAACAAAAAGAGTTTGTTTGTTTACTTTGTTTAGTTATGAGTCAATGGTCCCCAAAACTACATAATGCATCTTTAACAAACTCCAGAATCAGCGACTGTGCTATCAACAGCAACGCCAAGTGTTAAAAAAAATAAGGCCGGCAGTAGCTCAGTCATTAGAGACTTGGCTTGGGGACTGGAGGGTGGCCGGTTCAAATCCAGCTACATTCCACAATATGGAAGTGGACTGGTAGCTGAAGAGGTGCCAGTCCACTTCCTAGGTTACTGCCGAGGTGCCCTTGAGCAAGGCACCGAACCCCCCATGTGTGCTCCCTGGGCGCTGACATAGCAGCCCACTGCTCCTAGCTTGTGTGTGTATGTATGTGTATACTTAGAATGTGCAGCTAGCGATGGGTTAAATGCAGAGGACAAATTTCAGGTGTGTTTCATGTCTGACAAATAAAGATTCTTCTAAGTGCGCAGATACACCCATGTATATTCTCAAACAACAACCCGGCAGAATGCACTTGCATCTCTATTTACATTGGCTCGAGCGGTTTTGTTTGCCTGATCCGGTGAACATGGGCAATCTGTGAATAAAGCCGTTCTCCTCCGTGTGGGTGGCTGGAGAGATATTTGGGTCGGTCTATGAAGCTTTCACTTAAGTAAATAATGTAATCAAATACAAGCGTATGTGCCTGTGTTTTTTTTTTTCAGTGCTTGCACCAGTATATTAATTATATAACACATGCAGAAGTGTCAGAGACGGTTGTGGGAGTGCCACACATTTGGGGAGTAACTGCCAGAGCTCTTCTTTGCGCTACAATGTGGTGTAACTGGTTGAATGTACTGAACGGTGTGGTTGGCTTGACTTGCACAAGCTTGACCTGCAGATTTTCTAGGTCATGTGTACCTTTGCTTTTACTTTCTACTCTTTTTATTTTTTTTTTTTTTTTGCAGTTGACTTGTAATTGTTCACTTAGCCATGTGGTCTCCGATTCAGGGGCAGATGTTTTTTTTTCTTTGAGTTGTAAGTGCAATAAAAAAAAGTAAATTCAGTATAGGTGCACAGGAGAGATTTGTTGATCTATCTATATTGTCATGTGTAGGCGCCACTGAGCACACAAGAAGGCGTATCCACAGAGGCCGACTGTTGGTAGATGCAGACAGGCAGGGTGATTACAGTGAGCTGAACTGAGGTCGAGCAGCAATCGGAGGTTGCCGCGGTGTCTAATAGGGAGCAGATGAAAGAAATGACAGGATAAAGGACAAAGCCAAAGAAAGGAACAGGATTCACAAAGAAAGTTGAAAAACACGTGATATTCAAAATTGGCACATGCAGTCAGGGGGAACATTTTTGTTAGCCAGCCTCAAGTATTAGTTGAAACAGAATTTCGCTGATAATCAAAAAACTTTCTGCCGCTGATACAACTTAGAATAGAGGAGTTATTGCCAGCTAAACTGCCTCTAGTGTGGAGCTTGAACCAGCTGGGAACTAGCATTACATAGCATAATGACTGAATGCAATTACAGAGAATTTTCTAAGCTTCACTAATTGTAGACATTGGTAGGTGTATTTCGTTTTTATGAGCTTTTGTCAGAGTCATACTAGCTGTTTCCATCTGTTTTCCAGTTATATGCAAAGCTAGGCTAAACCCCCAGTGGCTCCAGCTCCGTACTTAAAGGTGCAATATGTAAGAACTGGGCCACCACTTCAGAATGGGAGCTAGGCTTGCAGAACCAGGGGAGTGTCAGTTTTTTATACCAAGCACCCAAGAAGAGTGCCAGGCCCTGAAGCTAGATTTCGCATAGCGGCCAAACCGTGTATTTACGACATCACTTGATGCACTGGTATCCAAAAATACTGATTTCCATAAGCTAACACTGTGAAAGAAGCACTTGTAAAATGGTGGAAACATATTTTTTTATGTCACAACCCGAGCAAAATGACTTGTTTGACTATCATAATTTGAGCCATTCGGTCAAATAAAATGTGTACAAAGTTTAGAAGAGCCACAAAAATTTAATCATTTCATCTCAATTCCAGTGATGCCCTTAGCTTATACCATCATAGATCATAATGTCAGAACTACACTGAACATGTTCAACTAAAGTCTTACATACTGCCCCTTTAATGCAGCTGTTAGTGATATATTTGTAACAAAATAAGGTTTAAGCAGCTCTGTATTCCAACAATAATCAATATAATGTGTCAAAATACATTTTCTGGTATTCCTGCCCACTCTATCCAATCAGGAGAGATATCTCCATAACGAGGCGGTCTCGTCTTCTCGTGGATGCGCAGAGAGAAAGCTCCTCCCGTTTATTGCAATGTCTGATCACTGCTGCACGTTCATGTGGCAACACAAGGTGGAGGGAGTGATTTGCTCACTGCCACAAACAGCCAGTAGGTTATCTAAAACGGCAACAATGCTTATAGCTGCTTTGAAAAAAGGACATGAGAGTGCTGTGGTCATCCACTCTATCTGAAAGAAAGAAAATAAGTGAATGATCTCAAACTGTGGCACGATTCTTTAAACGTAGCAGGAGAAACTCTGACTATAACGTATGAGGTGAGAAGTTCATGGCCTCTCACAGTGTATCGTACAGTGCAGAATTGAAAACATAAAAGAAACGGATTACCTTTAGAGAACTCCGTGTAACAGTTTGTACACATTTGCTTATAATAAACACAATACACTACATTTAAATGTTTACTTATGCAATTTGCCAATGATGGGAAGTCAAGGCAGGCAAATCCCCACTAACCTTCTAAACTGAGGCCTCCTGCTCTGAATGTTAATTCTAGGAGGGATGAATTGGACTTTTTATTGTCTTAGAAGAGAATAGTGTGTATTGAGTATTGACGTGTCATGCAGATTTTGTCCAGTGAGTTCTGCCGGATGGACTCGCAGTTGCAAACGCGTAATGGATTCGACACACATTATCGAGAATTCATTTTCCCGGTGGTACAAAACGAAGATGCAGTTTGGTGTTTCGTTTTAATGAGTAAGCCATTAGTTTACAAAAGGGATTTGGTTTTATTATATATATTTTTTTGAATATTTATTCATACACGAGAAAAATCAATGTCAAAAACAATGCGCAACGTGCTTGTATGTGTGTGTGTGTGTACGCGCGCGCGTGTGTGTTACGCAATGTGTTGAAGTGGTAATTCCAGTCACCCTCCGCTCATAAAGATGTCAGAACACATGCATACACCTTGCCATCGCGTTGTTGACTGACGGCATGGTTACCTGGCGGTTAGCCAGCACAGCATACTTCTGTGCGTGCGTATGTGTGTGCGTGTGAGTGTGTGTGTGTGTGTTTGAAAGTAAACAGTGAGTGTGCAAAAGCCCCACAGCTGCAGCAAAGGCAGTGAAGCAGAAAGAGATCTGAGCAGCGCTTTACGTCCTGTGAGAAAAAGTATGTATAAAAAAGGAATGACTGAGGGAGAGAGAGAGTGTGTGTGTGAGAGTGAGAGAGTGAGAAAGTGTGTGTGAGAGAGGGAGAGAGAGAAGAAGTGAGAGAGCGGGGCCATAAAGCAAACTCAATCATAGCGAGTCAATTTGCTTTGATTTGATCGTCAGTCCCATCTGCAATTTAAAGCACACTGTAGTCGGAGGTGATTTTTTATTTTTTTTAAACCGCTGCGTGGTTATGACCGCTATATGGTACGTTGGGAACAATGAGTGCCTTGTGTGTTTGCTCATATGGGTGTGTGTGTGCTGATTAAATTAGTTCCCTATAATGCTGAGCTCAGGAGAAATCCTGAGGGGATTAACGACATGTTGGCATTGGAGTGAGAACTGGCTGAGCGACACAGATCAACCAGTTTAGGGGTTACGATAGCGAGAAAAAAAACAACATGTATGCTTGCATTCACACACATTGCAGCCTGAGCTTTGGTGTATTTCATGACAACCTGAGACACACACACACACACACGTGCTGCTTATCAAAAATGTCACACGGGTGACAAACTTGGTGACTGTAAGCAGAACCGGATCAGTATTTCGAGCACACATGATGTGAAGACGGAGCTGTCAAAAGATTTAAAAATGTCTTTAACGCCAGACCTCTCTCTCTTCGCCTCACACCCGTCACCTGATCCCTCCCACCTGCCCACACACACTCACATACATCTAATCAGTCCTCTGGGGGCATATTTCCTCTTAATTTTTAACTTTCCTTTAGCTTTTTAAGCAGCCACAATTTCAAACGTTGTTCGGCCTTCCCGTTGGCAAGGAGAGCAGCGTTTGCGGGGGTGTGCGTCTGTTTGTGTTAGTAAGAGGTCGCCGGGACCTCGGGTTGACCCATCCTCCCATTTGACCGACCTGCCACTCATTAGCGCTGACCCCTTGGCTGGCTGGTGAGGGTGTGAAGGGAGAGGTCGCGACCCGAGCGACAGCCAGTTGTATGTCTGCCTGGACTGAATAACCATACGAAGGGACAGGAGCAGGTGAAGGAGGTAACAGCCACACAGCTTCAAATGAGACCCGAGAGCAAAAACACACTCATACACATGCACAAACGTACAGTATGTGCACGTGTGTACTGCACTGGCTGTATACTGTAGACTGTGTGGCTGATATGCTTTGGTACACACGGTTACACATCCGACACGCACATTTACATTACGCGCCCTCGAGTGACTCGTCCGTAGCAATTAAAGGTGAACGCAAACAGGCACACAAAAACTAGTTATAACATAGTCGTATCGTCACTTTGCATCAAAAGTCTCCTCTTGCACAATGTTTTGGACCTGACGGAACAGCATGTGAGCATCTCGGGATGGTAAGGCAGAAGGTGTCTCGTGAGTCCACCTGTGAAAAATGTTTTAACTCTATTTGATATCAGCGAATTGGAGTTGACAGCTATGTTGTTGTTTGGACTTGTGGATATTTTTCACACAAGTTAGATCTCTTTTTGTACGGTTTGGTCCCAGTTTTTAAGTCCATTGTAGATTGCTGCGGCAATTTTTACTTGTTTTCTGTAAAAGTGAGATTTATCAGGACCAATACAGGTGGAGTTTGTTTCATCACAGTTTTGGTCTTGTTCATTTTGTGAAATTTGTTCTATAATCTATATATATCAATATTGCACTTTTTAAATTGTTTCTTTCAAAAACACAACTAAAATACACAGAGTATTTTAGTTGTTTTTTTGTTTTGCACCGTGGTACAGTTACATTCAAGTATACTGAATCGTGAATCTTGTTAGATCGTTAATTCACTACTCTTCTGTTCTGGTTGCATACATGAAACAACCATTGGCAGAGGTTTACAGTCCTCAGGTACAGAACAAAGGTGTTGAACAAAGCGATGAATATGTTGTAGCAACATTTGCACAATGCTGTTCAATTACACTTTATAATGTTATTGTTCTTTGTGGGTTTTTTGTTGTTGTTGTTATTTATCTCTCCAGTTGTGATTGATGGAGCCTTGAGTGTTTTATCATATTTTATCATGTCGGGCTGTTGTCAGTGCTGGCTGTAAAATGTGTGCACAGACGGATGCCTCGTCTTCTACCGAAAAACCAAATCAACCTAAAACAACACCCTTATTGCCAGAATAAAAGTTGGCAATGTACATTTCTGCTCACTTTCTACAACTTTGCATGTCTTTAGGTTCTATTTACAATTTTCTGTTGTATGATTTGGTTGTAGTTTAGGCACAACAATCACTTTGATAGGGTTAGGAAAAGATCATGTTTTGTCTTAAATGACCTGTTTTGGTTCCCACAAACAT
The DNA here is from genome assembly GCA_963678695.2 of Diplodus puntazzo. Lineage (NCBI taxonomy): Eukaryota > Metazoa > Chordata > Actinopteri > Spariformes > Sparidae > Diplodus > Diplodus puntazzo. Next base: position 22,088,459 of record OZ023164.1, read on the forward strand.
GACTTGAGATTTCCGGATTTCTTCTCAAAACACACCTGTTTTTTTCCGCCACAAATGCGACTGGAAATCGTCCTGCGGCCTCCTTCGAGTTGTCCAGTGGTTCGCATTTACAAACGCTGAAAAACAGTTTGAAACTGTGGTACTTCTCTGCTGTAACTTCACCACCATCTCCTTCACCGCCTGATATAAAAGTCAGGTCATAGAGATGTAAAGTGAAAGTGATGTGTCATGTTTTATAGAAAAAGGTTGATATGGTGCATGCACGAAGGCCGATGACATGTGCAAATGTGACTTTGATGCAAAAAATGTTAACTGCCAGCATTTTAACACGCCAGCTGAACTACAATAAAAGTATTGAAATGATATTACTTCAGAAAGTTCCCCCCTCTGTTGCAAGGGAGAGAATACCAAAGGGAGGGCGTAGCTGCAAGAATAGATCTAATAGCTATCTCAAATCTGCACACATGCTCTATCCTGCGAGCATATTTCTCTGATCTCTATGATCCACTGGCTCGCTCTATTAGTGTGGTGGGCCATGGCGTTCTCTGCTACCCATTTATCTTCCCCTGCTCTTTACTTTTATCAGAAGAACAAGGGAGAAAACTTTTCTGTGTGATATAAGCACTATCGTGTGTTTGTGCGAATCTCTTTACACCGGGGATTTTTTTTATCACACACCAAATTCCACACTTTCAAGCTGTCATCCGGCTACCTGGATTTAATAAGAAATCCGCGATCTCGGATAACCGGTTTCTCGAAGATGGTTATCAGTCTGCGTCTGTTAACCCTGAGTTAACTCACCCAGCTATGATCGAGCCCACACACGTGTGGTTTGTAATTACAATCACATGCAACACCAACAGATCAAGGGAAGCGTGTTTAATAGGAGATGAGATAAGAGTTTCTGTCCCTGTGGGGAAATTAGGTCAACACGTGAACTGCAAGTGATATTCAGCAAGATAAAACACATGAAATATAATCAGACAACTGGAAGATAATTATACACAATTGAGGTAGAAACACATGACGAAATTAATAACTGGTTGTAAATTGGTGAGGGTTGGGTTTACAAAATATTTATTGACATTCGAGCTCTTAAGTCTGAAGATGAATGGACCAAAAGAAAGGAAAGACTATGAGCGATATGAATTTAGATAGAAGATAAGATAATTTTTATGACACTGAAGCTTGAAAAAAAAAAAGATCCACATGTTGCAGTTACTGCAAATAGAATAGCTTAAACGGAAGACAGCGTAAATAACAGATCTGAAGACAACTAAGTGGTCACATAAGTTCATGGGCATAACCACGCATTCTTTGGGGGGGGGTCGTGTCCCCCCCAATATTGAGAAAATGGCAATCTGTCCCCCCCAATATACAGTAGAAAATGTGTTAATTATGCACTCTTTTATAAGCCCTGTCAACAGATCTGTCTCGTTATTTCTTATTTATTTTCAATTTATTTCCGTTTTTAAAGAAAACATAAGTGTGTGAACCCCCCTCCCAATTGTAAACTTGGTTGCGCCCATCCTAAGGTATTAAACCATTTGCCCGCCCTCGCGGTGTAACAGCATACTGAAATGGAGCGCACCTCAGTACGCTGAGTAGCTCCCCAATACATGAAAACCCATTGGTCAAGTTAGAGTGATTGACAGCCATCAAGCCAATCACAGCCATTTGACCAAACCCACTAGGAACCGACGGGAACGTAAACAATTACATGCTAACACGGAGCTTCAGTCACTCGCTGGCAGACAATGAAAAGAGTGGAGGTATGAAACGGTTGTTTTACTAGTTATTACTGTAGAATTGTGTCTGTAAATAACTCTGTCTTGCTTTGTGGCATGTTTTATTAAGCAAGCCAGGTGGCAACTAATTAGGCCAAGCCAGGTAAGCCAGGTAAAGTTAATGGTAACTGACAGATAGTTTTCTTGAAACATCCATTGATTTTGATATTATTCAACATGATCATGAATGCCAAAAAGGAAGAGGCAGCAGAAGACTGACTTCTTTTTCAAGTCAAGTTGTCATGTAAGTGGAGTTATGTGACAGGAGTACATTCATATTCTTGCATTAATGCCATGTAGGTGTTCATTTACGTAATTTAAAGCTATTTGTTGGAGCTTAAAACCTTCTTTTCAATGAAGAAAATGTCCTACATCAACTCATCCCTGTTATCGCTCCTCCAGGTAATGGCCAGATAAGTTCAGAATAGCAGTGCATGTGTGAAAGGGGCTACACTACTGTACATTGTACACTGTTATTTTTGCACTTACTATATAGCTAAAGCAAATAAACTAGTAACATAAGCAGAAAAATGAATGTATCAAATTAAAATGATCATCAAGGTCAGCCATTTTTCTTCTGGTAAAATAATGGTATCTGGTCACAATGTAGGCAGCACAGAGACACAGGGAGAGGGAGAGGCACGGCAAAAGCAGTGGCCAGGCAGGGACATGCTCTGGGGATACAGATGATCAGGTGAGAAATTTGAATGAGAACTTAAACAGCTTGATAACATTATTTTTAACCGAGGCCTACATGTCAGCAGTAAATAAAACTAGTAACATTGGGCCTGATACTTGCATATAGGTGAGATATAGAGCAAAACCTTTGAGATAAAAAACATTGATTTTCACTTAATGGGAATTTAAAGAGAAGCTTTATGTTGATTCTGTAGGAATCCATGCAATTTCACAGAATATTGTGAATGTGAATTCAAATGGTCAATGTTGTCCTCAAAACTTCTAAATGTGTGAATTCTCATATATAAAATATCATAGAATTGTGGGAAATGTACTTTAAAAAAAAAAATTCAGGGAAAGGGCAGCAGAGAGACCTGAGCTGTCTCAGTTATTGTAGGAACCGACGATCTCCTCCTGATCTATAAAGATCAATCACACATGAGCTCCTTTGTCACGCTGACAATAGTTAGGACGTCCATGTCAGGCTCGTGTAGCAGTAATGGCTCAGTTTTCCGTGAAGTTGATTGATTGGCTGGAGAGCTGTTGACACACATTTGATCTTTTGAACTGAACCTGCCCCGGATGAGTTCAGACAGGCATCGAGCTGAAAGAGTGCCAGCTTTGTGATACAAGAAACACAAAGCGCGCTGGCAGCACTGCTCATCTCTGTTTGCGATTGTAGGCCGGCGTTCTGGGAAAGAGTGCAAGTGCTAGTCGTGGCACGCACATGTTTCCACAAGTGTGTTGGCATGTGCAAATGTTTGTTTGGTTATGATAAAGTGTGTTTGTCCTGCGGTGTGAAATCTACATGGGAGTAAAATAATGACATGGCACGACGCCACATGCCCCGTAATCCCAGTGTGAAAACAGGCATGTGCAACACCAGTAATAACGAGCTGCTCTAATATGTAGAACTGGATTAATACCTTCAAAAACCGCTGATTGTATTTTAAATGCATTATTGGTTTAAGCCCCCTAGATATTTTGGTTGCTGTTTGTGAAATAAACATTTTTTAAAGCCTTGAAGGCTTATATTTCTCCAGTGGCCAAGTAGTGCAGAGTTGTACGAACCTTGACTAAATCCAGTGCTACTTCTATATTCATATTATATTATTATTCATATGATTTAACGAAGTGATCGCATCTGAACTAACAAGTTATGATGAGTCCTCTAGAGTAGTTCCCAAAGATGTTTGTTAGATAGTTATTCTTTTTGAGTTTCTTCTAACTTTGCCAGGTACAAGATGTTTTTTTTGTTTTTCAGATTTTTTACAAAATATGGCTGCTGTCGCTGCAAATTGGCTCTTTTCCACCCCCAGGAACTGCTGAATCACTGGAGTGAAGTTTAAAGTCTAAACAGCAGCGGGCTGTATCCTAAGAAAAGCTGGACTTTCTGCATTAGATATTCCCAGGTGTGTTGCCTCTCTCATCCCCTTGGTGAATACCAGTATTAAACGTCACAGGACAGATTGGTGGAGACATTCTGAAGTTCAGCTTTTTAAATTCGTTACCTCTGGCTGCTGTCTGGAGCGTCCCACTGTGCAAAGTTCCCAAAAAACTGTTGAAAGGAACTGCTAAAACTAAAACAATCAGCAGCAGGAAATAATTTCATATGAAAAGAGTGGGTTGGCAAAAAGCCAACCCAGTCACCAAATTAAGTTCTGGGGATGTACGCTTCTTCAACTGACAGATAAGTTGAAACTTTACATTTTCTTTATGAAGCCGCTTATTTGAACCTTTCTTTCTTCTTTCAGATTTAATTGCCATTTATCTTTTCTTGGCAGTGCAAGTGTTTGTGGTCTGGTTAGGCTAAGGCAGAAAACACTCTTGCTTTTGGGTTAGGAAAATATGATGTTTTGTCTTAAAATACTACTTGTTAGCACAAACAGGGCTGGAAACTGTCCCAAGGTCTCCTTAAAAAATATTCAATTACAAATACTGAAAACGCAGCTTTGAAGCATCATCTAATACTCGTAAACCTTGAAATTCTGAAAGGTCAGTATATTTAGAAGTCTGAAAATGGGTGCACCCAGGCAAACCGCTCCGAGCCATAGAGGTTGTGTGTCTACATCATCCACAACAATTGCTGATATCATCTCTGACGCTCTAGTCATCTGTAGGCAGCAGCCCAGTTCATTTTAATCATCATCTAATGTTTCGTGATACTAATTGGCAGACTCAGAAGGAAAGCTTGGATTCTTTGTCTTAGCATGGGCGCCTCACCAAAACTTAGCTCAGCTACTGAAGTTAGGAACTGCACTTCGGGCAGCCAAACAACTTTTCTCTGTGTATATACTGTATGCACAGAGCATTATGGATTGTTTCGCGTTATGTAACACGCAGTTGGTGTCAGAGCTGATTTTAGTCCACACCTCACACAATGCTGCTCATAATACATCAAAGCCAGACAGAGCAGCGAGGCTCAGACTTGTACTGTTAAAGCTGCTGCCCAGCTTGGGTCTGTGCTTGGCAGGAAGCAGCAGCAGTGCTTACTCGCATGATAAAGACAGAGCCACCAGGTAAAAGGCAGAGATGACTGCTCACAGGAACCAAGTCGCTGTGCTGCAGACGGCTTTCGCCATGGCCTGTTTGTCTGTGGATGTGTGTGAGGCTACTTTAGAAGAGTTGAAGGAACAGTTTGTGGTAAAAGCTATTTTTTCTCACAGTTAGGCGAGGAGGTCACTTCCCCTTCCAGTGACGCGTTGCGGTTCCAGAAGAAGCCGCACGCTGCAACAATTTCGTGGGCTCTTGGCGTAACAGTGAGGTTACGGGGTTTGGTGCCATTGTGCACGTGCAAAGGGCGCACCAAAAGCAGCCTCACTGATCCTATCTGGCTACCCACGCTATAGCCTTGAAGCGCTGCGCACATGCCCACATACATTGAATAGGAATAAAGCATTTCTGTTTTGTTCAGTGCCACTGGAACAAGAGTAGTGTGTCAACAAAAAGAAGACTAACAACTAAAAACAGAATGTTTTCAGCACCTCCGAGGCACCATCCGAGTCTGCTATTTGAATCTTATGGCACCTGGCGTTGCCCACATGGCTTTAAGTTAATGCTCCTCTGAAATGGCTTATGATATTTAGATAATGACACTGTCATTATCATAGAGAAAGTGTCAGAGATAAGGCAAAAATATTGAAAACAGTACCCCCCGTACTTAACAAGAGGTTGGATGAGGCCGATTGCAGCTAAACACCTTTTTCGACATTATTTCCTTGACAGAAACGCACAGAAAGCTTCAGAGCCATCTGTTGAAACCTTTTTTTATCTACAGGACAGAAATAAGCCCTTGCAGGAATCAATAACAAACAACCTGGTTTTTAGATTGAGGACCATGCATTTTTTTTTTAAATAAGCCACGGGTTTTGAATAAAGCCTCAAGGTTGTTAAACTTCTTTCAGATCATAAAGGACAGTGTGAGCTTTCAAGACATAAAAAGGATCTTCAAAGTTGGGGAACAACACAGTCAAAAAAAAAAAAGAAAAAAAAAGAGAGACAGTAGAAAATCCGCACCAGCAGCGATCGCTTGTTCTAGAAGAACAAAAAAGCTAAGAGGGGAATCAAGTAAATAGTGCATAAAGCAGAGATAAACGTGTACACATCAGAGCGAACGGGAGAGAAACCAAGAAACAGCTGGATGGTGAGAGCTCATTATTTAATAGCGAAGTGCAGAAAATCCATTTTACGTGTGGGCTTTAGCATGGGGATAAATTAGCATATGAGTAAACAGAACACCTAACTTGTGCATATTCTGAGCCTCCTTTGGGACTCGTCTCCTCGGGTTTTTTGCTTTAAATTTTTTTTTCCCACCTTGTTGTGAAGTAATGAATTACTATGGATACAGATGTGTGCAGACACAGATCCTCCACATTAAAACGCACACCGAGGACTGCTTGGAATGCGTTCTAATGCCCATATTTCTTCACACCTGCACCGAGAAATCAAGGTATAGAAGGGTTAGATTAAATCTGATGTTGTGTGAATCTGTCGTCAACTGCATAGACCTGCATGTACACCTATACGCACACACACAGACACACACACACACGTTACGGCTTACATTGCACAATCAATAAAATTCACTGGCCCAAATAGAGGCAGCCTCTTATTTTTTTCAGCTCTACTTGCTTTTACAAGGACAGACACATTTAGATACATTAGATTAGATGACAGACAGCCCAGCCCTTCAAGGCCTCACTCATATGTCCCCTTTAATGAACTAAAACAATGCGTTGTCTCGTCTGATGGAAGACAGCACGGGGCTGGAAAGGAGGCTCAGCAAGTCATGCGCATCTGAACCAAGCGGAGGCTTAGGAGATGTTGGAAATGACACCTGCAGGAAGAAAGAGTATCTTAATTGGGTTTATTAGACCCTCATTTCCCTTTAAACGACACTCCTTTTGGCATTTCCATTTCCATATCAGTTCACCGCCTGTCACCCACCGCTGTAGCTTGCCTCAACTTTTACATAGCCCTCTCAAACACTTGTCATCTCTTCATCTCCACTGTCTGGCGTTACGCAAGCTCCATTTATCCCTCTGCTAGCATAGCTTTTTCTTCCTTTCAACCGCTCTGTACTGCCGGGTTGTACTAAATTATATTGTGCTCACCATCAAATGCTTTATAGGGTGGTCCATTTTACAAATGGTGATCCTTTGTCCTTGGCCTGGGCTTGCGTGGCTGTTCAGCAGCTCAGGTCTTCTGTAACCAAGTCCGTTGTTATCAAAGATACATTTCAAATGTAGCCATTTACCAGCGTCCTTTCATGCTTTCATTGGGTACTTCAGTGAGGATCTTTCCTTGGTGCCAAGTCATTATAAAGAAAGAATGAATAGCATTACATAGATCTCCCCGTGCGGTTCTTCACTCAGCATCCGTGGAATATGGAAACAGGATGCTGTGAAATAAAAAGCAGGCTGTTACTGCTGATTTTTTTTTACGGAGCGGATCCAACCTTGGATATTTGCACATGTAAAGGCAAATGAGGGGCATAGTGTTCCAGGAATATCATGATAATCAGAATCCTTCATGAAAGCAGCCAACTTCCACAGAAGCTTTGACGATAATGATTGATGACCTCCACTGAGCTAAAATCAGCGGGCGGGGGTGGGGAGATGCCTGGGGACATGTACATGAGGAAGGTCCACGGGGAAATAAGTGCATACAGTGCAAGACAATGTGTGACAACTGACTAATCACACAGTTGTATTCCTGTCACACCCCGCTAAATGATGTATAGATTTTCGGCTGGAAATTTGATTTGCGATTGGTTTAATGATCTCAAAAACGTTTGTTTCATCATCGGTGATGCCACGAGAGATTCGTCAGTGAGGTGAAATGCAGTTAAAGGTTGGTGATCCACGGAAGGTTGAGTCTCTGAGGCATCCGATGGCTGCCCAATTGATAATATCCACACATATTACTAACTGCAGTATGTAATCACAAAAAAGAAAACACAATGTTATACATTTCAAAATATATACTGTTCTGTTCTTATATTAAACTTTTAGATAAATACATCGGTTGAAAATGAATTTCATCAACGTCAACACAGCTCCTTCTCAGTGCTTATACACTCTTTGCCTTACTTGGTTCTGGTATGACCAGCAGTTCACGGTAGATAATGTTAGAAATCTCGGGATAGATTGGATTATAGACCGCTGTTCTGAATTTATAACCCTCCTGTACATGTGCTACTCTACATTTAATCATTTGTTGTTAGCCTATACTTGCTACCATTAGCTGCTTTTGGCCACTGCTCAAAGGAGAGAAAAGGAAACAAAGTCTAGTGCAGAGCCGGATCGTCTGGAAGAATGGACGACCCGGAGTCGCATAGAATTCTGCTCTGATTCTGAGTCAGTTACTGACAGTAGGAAAACAGCGATTTGTGGAGGTGATTGACCTGAAGGCAAACACAGACACACACCCTCGGCGCGTGTGCAGGCATCTGACTGTTTTGGGCAAATAAAAACTGGCACTCGTAACATAAACAAAAAGAAATAATCTCACAGTCAAGGGCAATGTTTTAGTTTCATTCACGCGACATTTAGACTAATTCGCCGACTTCCTTCCTCACCATGTGACTCTCTCCTGGAAGGTATAGCGACATGCTTGTTGATTTCTCAGGACTTGAAATGTATGGGAAACATTTGGGCTAATCTGAGCCGAAAACTCTTCAAAACTACATGACAGAGGTCTAGTCGCTTTCATATGATATGTTTGAATATTTGTCACATTAACAAAGTAAATTAGAAGCAGCTAATCCAGGTCATTCTCCATTGATAAAATAGGTTATTATACATATTTTTTTGGCCATAGAAATATTAAAAGGCTGCTGAAATGGAGACCTGGTTGGCTTTCTATGTTAGCGTCATGGGTATTTAAGCATTTTGGCTGCATTCTGAGACGCCCTCTAAATTACCGAAAAATAAGCTTGTCAGGTGTCTCAGTCTCACACTGTCGCCTCTGCTGTGTCAAACCATTCTACAACCCTACCAGGTTTGTGATTCGGGGGAAAGAAAAAGCTCCTGACTATCCAGCACTAATCCAATGAAACAATTAAAAGACCTTTATCCGAGTTACTTGGGGCAAACACCTACATTGTTATAATATTAATATATCATTTTAGTTAATCAGATATGTTGCTTGTGGCAATACAACCGAATGATTGAAAAGGCACTAAAGGACATTCAAAGGACAGCAAAAACAAAAAAAAGCAGTACAAAAGGAGAGTAGAGTCTCAGATTGCACAACCACTGTTCACGATTCCGAATCGCCTGAGGGCAAAAACTGTGTTTTCAGTGCCTTGGTTTTTATTACTGCATTCATTACTCGTGCTGGTTGTGGGGAGGAATGCTGAAGAGATGCAGGACATATTGTAGTTTACTTGAATTTCCAAATGGTTAAACTAAACACCAATCAGTGATTTTGAATATTGTTTGCCCTGTTTTTTTTCCCTCAATTTCAGCACACAACTCTCAACCAGGAAAAAAAAAAAGAAAAGTTTTCTCTAATATTATCCTGTCAGGAAGTGGGCCGGGTTTTGTTTGAATAGCAAATTGAGCCGGTGATGATCCTGTCATTTCTCCACTGTTGCATGTCCAAAGCTTGCAGTCTCTCCCAGTTGCCGTTAATTTTGTGCTAACCCCGTTTTTGTTGCCGTAATTACATGTGAAGTGTCTCACGTCCTGTCCCACAAAACGTTTCCATCATTTTGAAGACGCGCTTTCACAGAGGCGTGTGCTGCCGAACCTCGCGGAGTGTTGGCTGACATGTTTGTCGTTGTTTCGCTTCCTTCCGTCTGAGCGAAGCTTAATTGGTTCTGGCTTCCCTCCGCCCTTTTGATTCAAAGGCGGCCCTGACTGGCTCTTCATTGGCTGCCGAGATGTGACAGTGCCCACGCGCCGGGGACACACACGAGATGCGGCTGGCTGATTGCTTGATTCAGCGGCTACCGTCGAGATTCATCATAAATGCCGTATCTTTGTCTCGTGAATAACCACAACGCTCGCAGCTGACATGACCACGCGTGTGCATTATGGACTGCGTGTGACAGCGTGAGGACGGCATGATTGATAGTGCGGAGGCTGGGGTTGTTAGGCGGCAGGTTCTGCATTGACATAAATAGTCGCCTGCAGTCATCAAACATGATGCATGTTGGGTGTGATGCGGTAGGGGAGATAACCCCCAATAGGGAGGTGGACAAGTGCGCTGACACTAATTTATCCATTTGACTGACTTGCCTTTATTACAAAAGCTTGGGGCGGGGTGGTATTGTCTGCTAAAGATTACCATACACTGCTTTCTTTTTTTTCTTTTCCCTGTAAGGGAACGTGTGCGTGAGGATGATATAAGACAGTGAAGAACTTTGATAGGGCATCAACAAAAGCTGCATCGTACAGCAGAACGAGGAGTAAACAACGTAGAGCGTAGTTTGACTACAAAGTGGCAGATTTAAACAAGGGGGGAGAATATTCTCTGGGCATCGGAGGGGAGGGGGGCTTGTCTCAAAGAGAAACAGAAAAAAAAAAAAGTCAAATGAAAGATATTACTTGGAAAGTGCTTCCTGATTTTATTGCCTGGAAATTCGGATGTTTGGTTGAAAAGAAGCTGAAAAATAAAAAGCTGCAGGTCCTGGGTTATTTCAGTAGCTGCAGACAGCTAAGTGCTGGAAGTGAGTTGCTTTTTGATGTGTGAGATTAAAGGGATTTAGCACTCGAATACCTTCTTCGTCTGGACGCTCCTGAGGGTTGTCTGAAAAGAGGCCGGCAAGCTCCTCTTTTTCTCCTCTCTCTTCCCCGTCTGTCGTTCATTCTGATGAAGTCATCGCCTCAATTAAAACAATTTCTCTCACTTTAACATCCTCCAATTTAAAAAATGCTTCGGAATAAGTTGCAGGCTTGTTGTGGGCTGCTTGCGCACACCTCGAAGCGCGTTTGAAGGTGCGATTATCACATCAGTAGATTTCCCTTTCTGTTGGTGGAGCCGGATGTGTTGTGAGGATGCTACCGAGTCACCCTGGCAGCGAGCGAGAGGGACGATTGTGGTTTTGTTTTTTATGAATTGAATTTTCTGCATTTCAGTGTTCTGTAGCCTACATGTCAATCATAAGACTGCTCATGTAAGCTCCACACTTTACTACCTTGTACAAATGGCAAACAAAAACAGTTTATGACGGCCATTAAACCAGATACCTGCAAAGAGTTTGGGCTTTGTCAGAGCAGAGACGGGGGTGGGCTGGGGCATACGCATCAGTGTGGCTGAAGGTTAAGAGGCCGCGAAAGGCCAGACCGAGAGAGAGGTGCCGTGCTTAATCTGTGAACGGAGGAATTAAGTTGAACACATTGGTATTCCTGTGAAGCCCTTATGAAATGCATTAAAAACTAGTTTATAATCTCTCTGTCATCCTTATCTCTCGTCTGATCACAAAGAGCAAACAAAGCTTAGCAAACTTCAGAAAGATTCAGAATTCACAGCCAAGCCAGCTTTCTTCTGTGTGTGTGTGTGCAGAATCCACACCAGTATCTTACTGGTTTGGTGAATAAAGCACGAAAGTTTCATCTTTTAGGACGAGTAAGCGCTCTAGAGAGGCCAGTACTTTGAAGATTTGACTCGAGGTAAAGCGATTGATTGTGCCCCTGTGTTCTGTACCCTTCTTTTTCATCCCCAGGATCGATTTATTACTGATTGATGAAAGCGCTCCCGTCTCCTCCCTTATGAGGATGGATCATATCGAGCGGTGCGGTCAGTTCTCATGGCCTATTTATGTACGCATATGAGCGGTGGACAAATGCATCTTTGAGCTTATGAATGCATTAATGCATACACGATGTGCGCTCGCTGAAGGGGCTGAGCGTGTGTATTCATGAGTGAGTATGCACGCTCGGTTCCTTGTGAACGTGCATTCACTACACTTTAAGTGTAGTGTTCATGTATTTCCCAGGTTGCCTGGTGCAGGCGGTGGTTGTAGGATGAGCGGCGCTCGGCTCAGGTCCAATTGAGAGGATGCCAGATGGTCCAATCCCTGTATGTGGGTGTGAGAGGAAGAGTATGTGTGTTTGCAATTACAGAGTGTGTACTGAGCGCCTCGCCGTGTGCGCTTGTGTGTGTTCTCTCACTTCTATCTCTGAGTTGTAGACCTTGAGAGTGAGAGTATTTTTGGAACCTTGCACCAGGACTCGGTTCATAAACTGCTGCTCTGGATGTTAAGACTCGCCTAAAGTCCCCCTCCGCTCAAAAATGTGTTTTTCTTCTCGTTCCTCCAGTTGGATGTCTGAACTTCACTGTGTATAATGAGCCGAGTTTGACACTAGAAGGCTGTTTTCACATTCATCTGCTGAAAGTTTACATTTTCTTGTCGCTCCTGGAAAAAACGGATTTGAAGAGGCATGTTTTAAGAGGATGTGTAACATCACAACTCGTTTAGAAGGGAACTTCTGGTTCAATATTCAGCATGCTTGAAGCCTCCGATGCACACATACACTGAGAGTGGAGACTTAGTTCATCTTTCCTTCAATGACAAAAGAAGGAAAGGAGAAGAATTAAGATTCTGAGACAGGGAGGTGAAAGACCAACAGCTGGACATGCATGTGATGAATTCAGCAATTTTTCAAAAGAACATTTTCACACCGACGAGAGCTTTAATTTCCCTCTGCTGCTGCTCTCGTGGCAACATCAATACTCTCTGATTTTGTCGCTCCACTAACCTTCTTTCTGCACTGGGGTTTTATATCCTCCCCCGTTGTTGCCGCCTGAAGACTCTGTCATTCACACTATTTTCTCAATAACTCATTCTTTTCTCTACATATCTGCACCAGATCTGTTGTATCGCCCTCCGCACCAATCATCACTTGGGCTGTATAGGAAGATCCCTGGAGATTAGGAATCATACTTTACTCAGAAGTTATACATGTCTGAGAATAAACTGTTACATTTTACCTGTCAGTGAACAAAGACTAGTAGCACTTTACATTTCAGCCCTGCAGAGTGAATGACAATTCAATACTTCAGGGCACTCTACAGTGGAACTGTGTTGTGTTATTATGTTACTGAGTCACTCAGGAATGACGCATCAAAAGTCTTGATGAATATATTTGGATCTTAGCGGGGTTTTATTTTCAGAAGTCTGATAGTTTTGCAAAAGATGAACAAAGAGGAAATGAGAGGACAAATCAGGCTCAGGCTATAAAAGAGAGAATTATCTTCAAATAGAATGCAACACTATAAAGAGCAGTAAAAAAATAAATAAATAACAGCAAAAGGAGAAAAAGCTGAAGTTTAAGTGTAGGTGAACAAAAAGTCAAAGCGAAACTGGAGAATATGAATCATATCAGTGCATGGTTGATATTAAAAGGAACATCACGTACATTTTTTACCTAATAATAACAGCTTCGACATCATGTGGATGCTACAGTGTCTTGAAACAGAGTGAACGGTGTCTCTGTCTCAGCCACTCTGCTCCCCCATCACTTGTTTCTGCACTATGTAACTTCAGTGAGAGGGTCGGATCACAGCGTTACATACATGTTTTCTTCAACATACAAGTTTTCATTAAGTAACATGTTATGAAGTGATGAGTTTTGATTGTAGTTAGCACCTACATTACGTCTGACAATCTGTGACAGACCTGGGATCTGTATTTATGACAGTTGTGTTCCAACTAGAAACCATGGGAGGGGCGCCAAATTGCACAAAATGCTAAATTCTACATACCGTAATATTGTTGGTTTTTGTTGTGTGACGACATTTTTTGAAGATGATAATCGCACCACTTGTTCAGAAAAACACATGTCAGTTATCAATTAACATAACTATGATAATCAATACATCCATAGAATACATTTCCCTGTTAACCATATAAGTGTCAGTGCATTTGAATCAGGATGCAGATTATTAAAAGTGCCTCACTTCTGTACTCAGTTACTCCAAAAGGTAACTTACTAAATAAATAAAACATTTCAGGGCAAATTTTACGGTGATAAAAACATTACAGATCTTAAATTCTCAAATTTAACCACCAGCAGAAACTCATTTAGTTAGGCTACCGTTAATAAAACTGTACAATGTGCTTTCATAACCAAACATAAAATACTACTACTGTCATGCTTTTTGTCACTGTGTTCTGGTCACTGTGTTCTGAGTGACAAAGTGTTACTACTGAGAGTCAAACGCTGTCAGTGTTCTGATTGAACACTCGATCCTGAATTCTGTGTGAAGTGTTTTGGTTCCATTCATGCATTTCTGATGTGATAATAACGGTTTTGCTCAGCTGCATGTTGATAAAGAGAACTGTGTCGGGGGAGAGGAAAAAAAGTGAACTCAGTATGGAGAAATCAGTGCAACCAACTTCCCCTAATCTTAACTCTAACGTTAAACCCAAGCTGAAAGTCTGACTTTTCTTTGCCCTTTGGCCTGTGAGGGTTCATTGGAGAGCATTTTGTCTATTTTTCCCAGGATGAAATTCAATCCCATGAAAAAAAAACAAAAAAAAATACAGACCGCACACGACCTGTCTGTTCACACAATATGAAGATGAGACAGTACTGCACACCACACTGTGTACCGCAATCCTGATCAGGCAGTTTTTCGACTTCAGCAAGACCAGGCATGCACCCATCAGGGATGTGTGTGCCAGTTTGGGGTTTAATGTAAAAAACGGTTTTGCCCCAAGCTGACAGGGCGATGTGTCTAGTGTGTGTGTGTGTGTGTGTGTGTGTGTGTGTGTGTGTGTGTGTGTGTGTGTGTGTGTGCACGTGTGTTATAAATGGTACTTGGAGCCTGGCCCACTCCTTTTGTCTGTTCTCAGGCCCTGCATCTGTGACCTGTCTGAACTGCAAGTTTATCTTTTTCTATCAGACACATGTGCGTGCGTGTGTGTGTGTGTGTGTGTGTGTGTGTGTGTGTGTGTGTGTGTGTGTGTGTGTGCTCGAGATTTAAGTTAGGAAGTGAAACAAAAGTGCAAGGTAAATGTTTGCTCATTACATATTCAATATGCAGTGTCGTTGATTTACGCTGTAGAATACTTATGCGTTTATTAAGCAGCAGATTGTTGTAAACAGATTTTCATCCAGATATTATGCCCTCATGCATCCAAAATATGTTGCATTTCCTGTTGCAAGGAAACTATATGCACCACAGTTTCAAGTAAACAAGGTCCCCTGCAAGGACGTTTTAGATAATAGGTTTGTTAATAGAATTTTCAATGTAAAAAGCAAGAAAACAAGAATAACTGAAGCTGAAGTACTACAGAGGGAGCTAATGCTGTCACCGTCTGATAGAGTTGATCTGGCTCATGAGACAGTCAGCAACCGGTTGCTTATTTACACATTCAGCAGACAATGGAGCGACACATTTATTTGTATTTAGCTACCTGTCACATTTCAGTCCGGTACTCTCTCCTCTGTAAGCTCTGATTTTTACTGTTTGCCTTTGGTGCTGGGCAGGTACCATGATAAGAAGCATAATGAATTCAAATATATTTTTCTATACTCTTCTTTTTAACATTTATTTGTTCGGCTGACTTTGTTGCAGATCATTTGATGCCCCTGTTTCCCCACTCAATCATTCTGTCTGTGCTTTAAAGACACATGCAAAGGCACACACACACACACACACTCAGCACTGTTAAAGATACAATATGTAATAATTTAAATTTAAAATCAGTTTAAAAAGTTATCAACAGAATGTGAAGAAATAACAGTTTTGATGTCACAATGTCTGTGCGTGTTGCGAAGATGTGCCCAAGCTAGCATGCTAACCAGCTAGCCCTGGCCAATCCTGGTCCAAAGATCTAGCGCTAGCAGTGTAAACACTGACACTTCTGCTGTGCTCCGAACTCCCAGTCTGGTCTCCTGACTGCACCGCTAGCTGCGCTAACTAGCAATCGGCAGCTATAGTTACTGTGATACTTTTACCTTTACCTCTATTAGAGGCTTTGATATATGAAGGGTAATTTTGTCATACCAAACAAACCAGAACTGCGAAAAAGGTTTTATATGACATACGGTACCCTCAATAACTTTTCCAAATAGGCTGAAATTATATTTTTCAATAAACACAACTTGTCTGCTTTATAAATACTCCATTGGACAACGCTTGCTATACATGGTGTTTTGTGCTTCCCAGAAGGTGACCCATTGTTCTCTTCGGTGCCGAAAAAATGTGGACCTGCTGCAAATAGGAGCGAAGGACTGAATACAGTTTTCTAATATTGTTTGAAACCATATTCTTATGCCGGGCTTAAAACCTCACAAACAAAAACCTCCTCTTAACTGGGTCGAACGAGCTCGGGACCTAATCTCCTAAAGCATGTTACCGAGATCAATAAATCACTTGGTGCTTTGCTTTATGTCACAAACATTCTTGTTAAAACTGAAAGAGGCAATCTCCCATGTTTGCAGCCTGAAATGGCAACGCAAGGTAATAGATTGAATAATGATACTTGAAAACCCCCAGACGTCACATAATGTGATGTCAGCCCACGCACTGCATGGACCTGAGATGGGGCTGGAGGAGTTGAAAAGGTTCAGCCATCAGTGGTGATGTCAGCGCTCTCTCTCTCTCTCGCTTAGAATGTTGTTCTTGTCATCCTGCTACTGCCTACAGACGACACAGATCGAGGCAAAATAATTTATTTGTGTGAGTTTAAATATTTAAACTTGACATGATGCAGCTTTGATCATGTTATCTATTGCTAAAGACAGGAAATATATCTCCAATTTCCCTTCATATATTACTCTAATGTGGAGAAAAAAGAAGTTGTTCCAAAAAGATCACCAAGCTCACCTTGTGAACGTGTGCTTAACAAAATTTAACATCTCAAATCTGCATTCCTTCAGTGAAAAAAAAAAACAAGAGAATAATAATAATTTGCAGCGAGTGGAACACCTATTCACTACTCTCCGGACCAAAAGGTACATGGGTTGTATCAGCGGGGTTGGAGGAAGTGTGCGTTTGTGTTGTGTGTCTAGAGCACATAAATAGTGTTGGCAAGCCAATTAATTTGTTTATGAGTGTGCTCGGCGGGCTATGTGACCTCGGTGCCAGGGAGAGTTAGAGTGCATTTAGCAAGCTGATGGCTCCAAATTAGAACTGGTTTGCATCTTTAGAAAAAGAGAGAGGGAGAGAAAGGGACGCAGACAGTCAGACAGACAGATAGATAGATAGATAGATAGATAGATAGATAGATAGATAGATAGATAGATAGATAGATAGATAGATAGATAGATGGTTGTGTTCACTGCATAGCTTTTAGAGGAAAAAGACAGTGATGAATGCTTCTACACTGAAAAACAGAGTGAGTTGTCTCACCTTAAACAAAGTGCTTCTTTCAGTGAGCCCAGGTTCATGTTTATTGCAGGTTTAATGAGCAGTGCAACAGTTTGCTAGCTCTTTAATCAATGCTTTGCTAATTGGTAGCCTAGGTGATATAGGTAGTGTTCCAGTGTGTGGCTTGCAGGTGCACGTTAATGTGATTTGGGCAGAGGAGGGGGAGTGATGGATTTGGATGGAAAATTACAGTGTTTTTGTTTTGTAGATGGCTTGAACGAGCAAGTCGTCATGTCTGTTTTGACGCTCCTCTGCAGCTTTTTTCACCAGACATCTGTTCTTTTCTTGTTGGCAAAAAAGGCATTAATTTTCATGCAGACTACCAAATTGAGAGTGAGCGAGAGTTTTATATTGTGGCACTTGAAAAAGAAAACCGCGAAGATGAAGTTTAAATCTGGAGAGGCTGTTGTCTGTGTGTTTCTTTGCATTGAATTAAAGGTGATGTTGATCGAACATTTTTAAAGAGACAAATGATTAAAATAAATAGTACAGCCAAAGAACTTGTAGAAAGGTGCAGTCACTTTTCATTAAAACATTATCATGATTGTGAATTAATAACTACAAAAATTGTATCGGGTCCAAAATAGTTGTTTTGTTTTGATCTCTTGTGTGAGCATTGGGTGGTTCCATCTTCTAACAAGGTTTATCAGTCAGTAGTATGTAGGAGTATGCGCCCAGTGTACCGTACTGCCCCAACATTAGCTAGCTAGCATCAGGAGCATTAACGTTAGCAACTGTTAGCAACGTTAACGTTCGCTTGCTAGCATCAAAATGTTTTGTCTCGTGCCATAAACTTAATTCAAACAACAGCAGCGTTGAACTGTGAATGCAATGGAAGAACATCCCTATCTATCAGCCCTGTGGCTGACTTGTGATCTATTCAGTGTGTACCACCCCCCCTTAACTCAGAGACCCTCTTGAACAAGAATATAGGTAAGGCTGATGTATGGATAGATTAAATTAGGATGATTATCAGGGACACTGACATGCTCCTCAAAGGTGCTTAGTGAATATTAATGGCCCACTCACAGACCACTAACAGCAATTTGTCTTCTTCGTTCTTTACACCCCAACTTTCTCTTATGTGATATTCAGGAAAGTCAAGGAATGAGAAATCTAAACCCTCAGAGTGAGCAGTTGTTTTATCTAGCCAATTTCAGACGTTATATGCAAGGTGTGCGGATTGATTTCCACTTTTGCTCAATTTGTGAGGATATAAACTCCCTGTCTCAGGCCCCAGGATGACCTAATGTTTGCTGCTAATCTTTTTGAGAGTTGTGTTTGGACAGTAGCAACATCTAGACTGAACAAGGACACGAGGATACAAACAAACATTAAAGAATTGAACGGTTCTGTGTGTCGACTAACTATTTATGAATACAAATTCAATACAAAAGATGGCCTGTGAGTGCACCCACGGTGCATTATTGGCTGTTTGACAGAGATTTGGGGTCATGATAAAAGCTTTTTTTATTTTATTGAACAATTGTACACAACATATTGGCATGGTGCATTGCAATACATGGTCATGATAAAAGCTTTGAGTGTAAAATAATTTTTTCAGCCATTTTAGGGTTGTGGGTTGTAACCAAGTTGTAACCAAGAGGGTTGTGGTGTTGGAGGGGTGTGTGACATGACAGCGAACGAGGAAAACTTGAAAGAAATTATTTTGAAAGAGAGTGAGCCCTTAATAATAAACAAGTTAATTATGAAGCGGTTAGTCCCAGTTGTGACTTGCTGAGTGGACGTGGAGCCCATAAAATCTTGATACACTCATGCACATGTAATAGCAGTTAATGTAAATATTAATATTAATGGCCCCGCTTGCAACATTATGTTTTGCAGCAGCAGGAGCTGGAGTGGTGTGTTAACAACGGTAGTTAAAAATGTAACCGGACAAGAAAAAGCTTTGAGGAACAACTAGTCGTAACCAAACTGATCATGAATCTGCTTCGGCAGACTTCAGTTGAATGTCAAAAAAACCTACGCGGTGACGCATGAGAGGGCAGCAACTTTTTTTGAATGGCATGAGGGCCACTGTCAACGTATAATTGACAGTGTTTCTATGGGGCAGTGATGGATTGCCTGATTAGGGACCCTGGCAGTAGTATGCCTCACAGATGGCAAATTGAACAGTAGACAGATGCCCCCAGCCTCCCCCCGCCACCCTCTTACCCGCTGCACACAAACTCGGTTCACCCCACTAACCTCTCCGTGTCCTGGGCCGTGTCACCCTCTCCCCTGCTTTCGCTGCCGATGCCGATTCACTGCATGCATGCAATTCCTGCGAGTCACACTTTCTCAAAGTTTGGCTGTCTCTGGTTTTTGCAAAGTCACCCAACACATTTGAATAAATTAAAGTTGATGTTTAAGGTCCCATTCCAAACCTGTCAAATGCCGAGTCCCTTTAGGGACAACGGCCGACCGGACCTATAATCCCGAAGCGCCAGTATTTGAGGAATTGGGAATGAGCTTCAGAAAACAACTTGTTTATTTTCTTTTCAAATTGGACATTCGATACAACATTGAATGTCAATTAAAGTTAAAGAAGAAAAACCTTTTTTAGAGGACACTATCTGTTGGTAGAGAAAATGTTAATAGTCTTCCAATCCAGTTTAATTTTCTGATTTCCATTACACATTCTGTGCCCCACCTAGCTATGGTGAAGATTATCTTCATTACCTTCATCAAAGGCGGTTATGTTTTTCACCTGTTTCCGTTTATTCATTTGTTGGTTGGTCTATTAGAGGGGTTACACAAAAACTACTGAACGGATTTCCACAGAACTTGGATGGAGGATGGGTCTCAGCTCTAAAAAGACCCCATTAAGTTGACAGACGATAAAAGGAAGGATCCAGGAATTGCTTCTCCCTCTTTAACGTTGCAAGACAGGGTGTTTTTCGGTATTTTCAGCAATCTCTCAGGAATGCATTGATCTTGCCAATAGAAATCAATCATGTTCAAGTGGCTCGTATCTTGAATCAGTAACAGGCAAGTAATGTTGGTAGACCACCAATTTTGGTCACACACAAAAAGAAACCAAGACTTCCTTTTGTAAATTCCTGATAATCATTTTCACCTTGAAAGACAAAGTGGTTGTCGATTAAAAAAACAACAACGAGGTATTTAAAAGTACACCCCAACTCATTTCTGGTAACACTTTTCTCAGACAACGCCGATCTTGATAGCCATTAATCTGTTGATTACGTTATCGAGCAGACAATTGGTCAATTAGATTTCGATTTGTCCCCAGAGGGAAATTTGTTTTCACAGCCAGAAAGATACAGACAGATACTGAGCAACATACAGATGTAAGCAATTCACACACAAAAAAAAACAAAAAACACAGCCAATACAATTTCCCAAAGCCCTGGGGGTTGTCTTCAATTTGCTGTATTTGTCCAACCAACAGTGTAAAATCCAAAGATAATGAATTCAGAAAATGGTTTCACATATCTTGGTGAGTGTCCGCCTATTGTTGTGCTTCGGCGGAACCGAATTATCCAACGCTCTGGCTTGGCAGCGTTCGGTCTCAAGAAAAAAACCTGCTGCGTCTTGTTTCTCATGTGATGACTTGACTGTGATGAAGTGAAGGGATTTTCAACGATGTGGCGTGTGTGTGTATAATACGTGCAGAACATTGTGGATGTATGCTGCGAGTGTTTGTTCAGCACGGGGGGGAGCTTGTAACCGCGGCCCGGTGCATCATTAATACTGTCTTCCCGCAGATGTACCATCATTCTTGACAAATCACCGGGGCCTGCCATCAGGAACATTACAATCCTCACCGCGCGTCAGAAGTACACATGTACCGCGAAAGAGAACACAAGTTCTCTCTCTTCGCAACAGTGGAGGCATCAGGGGTGAAAGGCTCTGGGGTCTCGCTGAGGGGCTAAGTACTCGCAGAGAGAAAGTAGGCCTGCTTTCTAATGGGCAGCTAATCAAGCTTTGATGCGTTCCCTCGCCTTGTAGGTCCGTGCGTTTTTTTCCCCTCCCATCTCCAGCATCGCCCTGCCTGCTCGTCCGATTAGCCTCAAGCATGTCTTTGTTTTATCTCGCTCGACTGAGCGTGTGTTTTTTTATTTTATTATTACTTTTTTATTTTTTTTTAATAAAGGCCAGCACTCTAGCCGGCAAGTGTCCTCCTCCCTCGTCAGAGAGAGGACGCGGGCAACGGAGAAACAGTATTAGCGCTATTGCACTAATGGTGTCTACCTGCGTGTGTAACTTTTGCCGCCTCGCCGCTAAAGTGTCCCGTCGCTCCAGTGGTTTGGAAAGCGTCTGTTATATTCAGTCCACAGAGCAATCATGGGAGGCAGATGGAGCCGGAGCTCGTCATGTCTGAGGCTTCCTGCAAGTGCCCTTTTGCAAATGCCACAGACAATGATGGGTAGGGATGGAACCGCTGCTCCATCTCCGTTTCCATCTGCATGCCTGACCAACCCGGGCGCTAGTGTGTCAAGTGTTAAACTTACAGTGAAATGAGCTTTGTAATCCAATGATATCTTGTCAGCTCAAATCTGCTGTTCGGGACGTGAAGTGCCGTATTTTTTTTTAGAATGGGATACAAAGGGAACAGTTAGGGGAAATATTGGGGTAGCTGCTGCGAATCATAGAACCAATAAGAGGCGGTGATACATCTGGATGAAGGAATAAACATGGGACACGGTGGCAGATGCATCTAAGTGCATTCACTCGCAATCTCTCACACACATTAAACACAGAGAAAGTCAGACGGTTCGACACAGTGAGGCGGCAATGCACACACGCCTGACTTTTATTCACCTTAGCAGTCATGCAAAACAGTTCAATGTGGGTTTTAGCAGATACAATGTACCTGCAAAACACACAGGAACACACACACAGATGCAGTGAGACTGTGAGACAGTCTGTTTTTCCCTTTTTCTAAGTCCTTAAAGTGTGTGTTTTATACACACTGTGAGCGAACGGTGCACAGGTGGGACAGAAACAGGTGGGGCTGAAACGGTCTCAGACACACACACCTGCGCACACGCACACACACACACGCATGCACATGCATACACACATGACTGGTACGGTCTGGAAGGTGCTGTGGTCCATCTGCCGTCATAGGTTTATGAGTGGGTAGTGTGTGTGTGTGTGTGTGTGTGTGTCTCATCTTCTCTCTCTCTCTCTCCTCTCTCTTACTAATCCTCCCACTCATTCACACCCACTCTCGACTCATCCTTCCTCTCTTCCCAGACTCTAGCTCCCCTATTCCTCGTCCTCTCGCTCCCTCCCTCCTTCCTTCCTTCCTTTCTTCCCTCCTTCCTTATTTGGTATCGCTCCCTCTGTTTCTCCCTCACATACACACCCTCATGCTGGTGCTTATTAATTCTCTCCTCTCTTTCTCCCTGTCGGTGCATCCGAGGCCATTGTAAAAATGAATTCTCAACCTGCCCTTCCCATGTGCGGCCTTGTCCTTCGTGCATTTCTAAATGGCATTAATGAGAAAATGTTCTTCGGCAGGCGTGACGATAGATAATGTTGTTTTACAAATCTCTGCAAGAAAGTGTTGACAACGAGCTGCTCAATCACACAAGGCTTGTTTTCCATGAGTCAAATGATTGTCATAGGGTCACCACAACCATAGTGCATGAAGAGACCAACTCGTATGATGTCCTCAATTAATCCAATGAAAGATCACCATGTAAATGTGTTTTGTGTTTTATCTTGCCTGCAAATGTTATAGGATATAGTTACTCTTATGATTACCAGTCAGGCAGTCAACGCTGCTCCAAAGTCAAGACAGGAGACAAGCCCCAGACTTTACCTTCCCCTCTAGCATTGATTTTACATGTGAAAGTTTGCACAGTTATATGCAATGTCCGGCTACACTTCACTGATTATGAAATATTATGACTCTTGGACTGTTATCAACACTATGAAACAGCTTAGTTTGGTTAGGTTTAGGCCCAAAGAATACTTGGTTAGGTTTTGGGTTACAACAACCCAGTACAGTCTCTTAACTTAACGAAAAAGGAAGTTGCATAATTGACATAACTCACATCAGGTTACGCAAGCAGCATTAAGGAACTTACCTAGGACAGCTTAGAAACTCTTGATTACATGGTCAAATGCAAGACGCAAACCTCTTCAGAAGGAAAGCAAAGTGTATGACCCATCCAAACGCTCCAACCACTCCGCAACAGGGGTAACTACAGCGTCAAAACATCTGTCTGTAACCTCACATCTCTATCCAAACCTACCAATTAGTAAACTTTGCCCTTGAATACTTCAAGGGATATTTTATTAATAAACAACACATGTAAACGGCTGTTCAAAGAACTTATAGCTGACAGATTTTAGTTAAATTTTGGGTGAAGCTGTGACATATATGTGAGACTGACAAAAGCTGGAAATGATGTATCGTAACACTGTATCTCGCGCTTCCAAAATGAGCCATTGGCTTGAGAGTTTTTCTTCGAGGTCAGATGATCACTGGAGGAAGAGACGGCCTGTGTTCCAGTAAAAACTTCCGCCCACTCTAGGTATGCTACATTTTCATACTGTACTGTGAGTGCATACACAGGTGGAGGACTAGCCAAAAACCATGAGTTATTTTTGCTTTTCGCCTGGTGAAATCTTCATAGCGCTTCTCTGTCTTTCTCTGCTCTTTTTCTTCCTCACTTTCATCTGGTGGCTCCATGGAATTGATTTCTACCCGCCTGTCTGCTGCCTTTGTGAGTAATGCACAAGCTGGGGAGAGGGAGAAAGAGAGCGATGGAAGGCCCTATTTTTCCTTCAAGGAGGGTTTCACACTCCTCCCTCGAAGGAGGCTTTTCGTGCTCACCCCTTACGGTTTTTTGGACAAGAACAGAGAGAATATGTGGGCACAAATGCATCAAGTTCGGTCTGGCTGGTTTGGCTGGAGGATGCTGTGGAGACGGGTAGCCTTCAACCCACAGAATCAATTCCCCAGCAGAAAAACTTCACCGCACTAAATGATAACACACCTTGAGAGGCTTGGCCCCTGACACGGGAGAAAAATAGCAGTGTGAGAGAACTGTCGCGGGAGATATAAACATATTTTTGTCAGCCAGCCCAAAGTTGGCTCTATCATCTTGTGTAGGCAAGCCCTACCTTTTCGAGGCACTGCTGTTTTTCCTCTGTGCTTTTGTCTCCTGTGTTGCTGTTTCCAAAGTAATGTGTTGACATTTTACTTACTATCTAAATGTGATGTTCTTCTATCATTTTGATGAAGCAAGATCATCGAGTGCATCCTACGTGTACCGTGTGCCTGCCTGCTATCCAGCATCTGACCGGGCTCTACCCTTTCCTTTGAATGACAAACTTTTGTTGTATGAGAAGGGATCACACCGTCTGATGCCTGACTAACATCCGGATACCTCACATCGAGGCAAACAACCATCTGGTGTGAAGAATTACCCTTTACATTCACGATATGGCCAAAAGCATGTGAATAGATCTTAAGTGAGCCTCAGACTTTGGGGCAGTATTAAGGAGGGCTCAATTTCTGTGCCCTTGTGCACCACACCAGCCCCATGCATGCGGAATTGTTTGTTCTAGTTTGCTGTGGAGAAACTTGACTGGCACAGAGCCCTGACCTCAACCTCGCTGAAGACCTTCGGATGATTTTCACCGAGCTAGACCTTATTACCTCATTACTGCCTGACCTCACTCGCTGTCTTGTGGCTGAATCAGAGCAAATCACTGCATTTGGGTTCATAAATATTGTGCTATGACATCCGAGGGGACAGGAGGCTGTTATAGCAGCATTACTGCCGACGGCACTTGAAAGAGACGTCATATATGGATGTAATACTCAGGTACTATGTGCAATCCCAATTCTTCTCTCACAAAGACTGTAAACGCTACGTTTTTAAGGAGCAGTGGATGGCTTTGTCTCTACCACTAGACATCCCATCTTTTTATGTGGTGTGATTGCCATATTGGACCCACACCATCACCACCGCTGCTACTTTTTGTGAGATGAACAGCCTGAGAGAAAGTTACCTGCTGGGTGGTGGCACAGAGGCCCTGTCCTTTGCCGCCATACTCCTCCGTCTCCATGGTTCCACCATTCTAGTGTGCGAGGCTAGACTGGGTCGCTCCATAGTGAGATATTGTCAATTGCCCCCATATCCCACGGGGCAGTGGGGCAGAACTGGGTAGCACACCAACAGCAGCGCTGCAGGACAAAACATAGTCCCCTTACTCATTTGAATGATGCTACTGCGCTCACACAGCAAAGACTTTCACAAAATGTGGAACCTGGCTAAACTTTTTCCTGAACTCATACAAAATCATCTTGCAATGCAATACGCTTCTCAAACTAATACATGTGAGTACACATCTGGTAAAATGGTACTTTGTAATGTAATTGGTTTATTTGGGCTATGTACCTCATCATCATCAACAAAAAATAAAGGAATTGTCAACGTTGAAACTCTCGAGAGCAGTAAAAGCCTTCCTTGTAATATCGTGACCTGGTGTTTAGTGTCTAGCCACCTTTGAGCTAACAGATCTGTTGCTCACACTGGGACTCTTAGATTGTATTTCATCATGTCACCACTACCCAAGGCACCACGCCCCCGACCGTGCCCTTTATTCCTTTATGAATGGCTTTTTTTCAGTCTGAAGGGTCAATTTACTCCCAACAGGGGAGCACTGAGTCTCTTGCGAGTCTTCTGAGGCCATGTACCCACCCTTAACCCCGAGGAGAACTCTTCTTGAAAAGACTAGATTCCTATCGAAACACAATTTTGTAACCGTCATGCTGTGCAACCATGTCTTCCATGATAATCACATGGTCCCTGAATGGCCTTTTTTCAGGCTGTATCCTGTGGGCCATTTGACTGTGTCCTCTGTCAGCACGGGCGCCGTTAAATGAGCAGAACATCTTTTTTTCTGAAAGCAGATAATCCAGTGCTCTCTGTGGTCCTCTCTATCACCTCACAATGATTTTGCAAGTGAATGCGTTCGCGTAGCCTTTTGCCATGGCGAGAACTTCATGCTGTGCCCCCTCCTGTCTAATCTCCCAGCTGTTGCAATGGAAGCAATTCATCCAAGTCAAGCCAGTACATCTGATACTTGACATCAATTCATAACGCTGGCCGAACTGTGGTCAAACAAATGTGCGATTTCTGATTTATTTAGACTGTATTGGCTTGAGAATTCAGATTAGATTAGATAAAAAATTGGAACTATTGGAAAGTGACCTCCGAAACTTTGAGCAGAACATGTTCTGCAGGGAAACATCCCGATGGAATTGAACTGAGATGATGAAGATTTTTGCTCAGAATAGAATGCCTATTGACTTATTAATGTCAAAACATGTGGTTATTTTCTTTGTCTGTGTTGTGTTTTCTATGTAAAATCCTTCTACTGTCACTTTATTCAATCAGTTATACGGTATGTTTATTTTTTATTAACAGTATCAGTTAGCACTTTATATGATACTATGAAAAAGCAGATTGGTCATTTGCATGCAAACTAATCATTCATATAAATCTCCTTTTTTTCATGTTTGTACCTTATATTTTGAAGGCTAAACCCAAATTGGAAAACAAGCCCACGTTCTTTGTAAATGAGCGTTTGAATTGTTAATTGCTGTTGTTTAATTGAATTAATGCGGTTATAATTTTGGAATAATTTGACTTTAGAATTAATTTTGATTAGCGGCAGACCATTGAACTTGAACACAATTTTGAGGTACCCATATAATTTTTTTTTAAATTAATTTATCGGACATCAGATAAAAAACACACTGATTCCAATAACTGAAAAGAAAAAATGCCAACTATCAAAATGCTGAATGTCAGATCCGATTATTTGTCTTGTCAGCCCAATAATTGCAGGCATACTTGTTTTTACAACATCTGAAGTGTTTTTCTTTTGGAAAATGAATTTCATCAAGATTGTGCACGTGGGTGTTTACCCCCTCCTTGTTTTTTTTCTCTCATGTGTGGCTTTGATTCTCGTGGGAGGGAAACCTCTATTAAATGTCAACCAGAAGGAGCTGATGGTGCAGTCACATCTTAAAAGGTCTCACCTAGTCAGACGTTTTAAATGATCTGGCTTTAAACTGAAGCTCACTGACACATCTGTTCTCCGTCTTCTCTCTCCGTTGTTTTTTTCGCCGCACACAAACAAACGGGAATGCTTTGAATCATAGCTAACGAACGCCAACAGAGTAATAATGCAGTAATGTGCATCATTTGCAGTTCGCATTTTCTTGTAATGTCATTTCTGCTGTACCTTACACTGCGGCTTTGTGAGTGACAGAAGAGGAAGGAGAGGGGAGGAGACGAGGTGGAGGGCAGGCGGGATAATAAGCATGTAGCTGGGGCCATCACAAGCCCTTTTCTGCACTCCGCTGTGTGACATTTACGACAAGCGTAGTCTTACTGTTGCTAATGCATGTTCTGCTCAGAAATTACCCTCCAACCCGTCTTTCTCTTTCTCTTGCGCATATTCTTTCTTATAAAATGAGTGACCAGAAAAATGGAAGCCGCACCATGCACTGTAACGCAATGTAATAAAATACAAACATCCTGTAATGAGTGCAGCCTTTGTAAAACTTGTAGATTCAGCTGCAATGGAACTCTACCAATCTTTATGTACAGTATATTTAGTACATATTTAGTACATAAAGATTGGTAGAGTTCCATTGCAGCTGAATCTACAAGTTTTACAAAGGCTGCACTCATTACAGGATGTTTGTATTTTATTACATTGCGTTACAGTGCATGGTGCGGCTTCCATATATATGTATATATATATATATATGTATATATATATATATATGTATATATATACATATATATACATATATATGTATATATATACATATATATACATATATATGTATATGTATATATATGTATATATATACATATATATACATATATATGTATATATGTATATATATATGTATAAATATGTCTATATGTATATATATGTGTATATATGTATATATATATACTGTATACATATATGCTGTATATATATATATATATATATATATATATATATATATATAAAATATGTATATATGTATATATATATATATATATATATATATGTATATATATATATCGCTATTGTGATAGGAGTATGTTTATCTGCATATATTTTGGATAGCGTGATGTGGCATTCGTGTTTTGTTTTCCTGCTTTTGAAGGCTGCATTACAGTAAAGTGATGTCATTCTCCGACCTTACCAGATTGTTCTACTAATACTCGCCTTTACCTACTTAATCATTATATCCAAATTCTTTTGGATCCACTTTGTTGATTGGACAAACCCCATTGTGTTAGTATTTTTTGAAACCACCAAAAGTCATCCCTACAATAATTGTTGCAATATCGATATTGAGGGACTGTAGGGATTGTAATTTGTAATTTTGTCGCCCATCCAAATATTTATGAAGTGCTTCTGAGAAGACTTTAAAATATCGCAATATGGCCTCAAAATATTGTGATATTATTTTAAGGCCATACCACCCAGCTGTAGAACATCATAATTAATGTTGTTTGAGGACCATGGTTAAAACCGAAAATCACCTTGTGATGTCAAGGCTTTGCGATTTGTTTTGAAGTTGTTCCTGGAATATGATAATTCATTTTTGGTCCAGGACCATCACATCTACTTATGGAACATTGTTAAAAACTACAACCAGAGTGAACTGTTGAGGAGGCTGAGTGTGTTGCGTGTGTAGACTGGGGTTCATATCCTGTTTGGAACATAATACTATACTGTTCACTTATTATTTTGTCAATAAGCTCGCTTATTTTTTTCCATTACTTTTCAGACTTCTGTCTCTTCGGTTAGGTTTAGTGAACAAAAACACTTGGTTAGTTTTAGGAAAACTGTTTTTATGGTAAAATATATCCCTTCAAGACATCAACACATGTTTGAAAGGATACTCCAATGTGCATATTTTTCCGGTCTTGCTCCCTTAGTTGCTAAGCTGTAACATCACAAAAACATGATTGGACAGCCTTAATGGCAGGTTAGGGTCGGGGTTAGATGAGCAACATTAATTATGATGTTCTGGGAACGACACCAACACAACAGCATCAAATGGTGTGGGATACAAAAGTGGTACAGTAAGTTGTAGTTACCAAATGAAGTGCTGTGTGCACTGCTTTGTGTGCCATCAGAGTTAAAAGACTGCATTAGTTTCACTTATCAGTGCCATTGGTTTGACTTTGGTCCTGAACTTCCTGCACCCTGCGGCGCTGGTGGAGAGAGCCCATGATTCTTTCTCAAAGTCATTGTGGGGAATTCGGGAGGTGGAGGGTTTAGGGAAGCGGAGCAGGCCAATGATGGAGATGGCTGTGATTGCCTAGATCTGTCGCCTTCTGCTTTGGTTCACCGCCAGCATTGTGGTTTGACTTCCAATCGACTCCAGCTCCAGATGTTCCCAGCTACACGCCTGGTGTGTTTGTGCATGTATGTGTGTAACTGGATTCTGGCTACGGATGTGTGGACGTGACCATATGCATATTTGCAGAGGGCCTCTGTATGTGTGAGTGTGTTTTTCGTCTAGCTGTTGTCCTGTTTTCACCTTGCATCGATGCTTTCTGAGTGGTCAAAAGCAGTGAGGACATGCGAGATTGCACAAAGGCGTTTCATAGCACGAAACTTTGCAAAACATTAGACACAAATGGGAGATCAGTTACGAAAAACAAAAGATTCACTTTTTTTGCATCAGCGTTCGAGGATCTTGCAAGGCGACATTCATCACAGAAGAGACTGAGATACCATCAGAAACAGTTTCAATAAACTGAAATATAATGCAGCAGCGAGCACACAGCTTTCTTTCTCAACCAAGATCAAAATCTCATCTTTTTATTATCACCGTCACCATTGTGTTCTCCATCTACACATATGTATAACTCCCAGGTAAATGCCAGCAGTTCACAGCTCTCGTCAGGGGATTATGAGAGCGTGTTGTGGAAACCTCTCCAAGTAAAACAGAAACAGACAAAGCAAGTTGGCACAGTCAAAGGTTACACTAAAAAACAAACCGACACCATAAAATATTGATAATCACAAGCTGATCAAACCCATCTGCTTCTCTTCTGCTGTCTTCGCAATAGCAGGTGCCATAATGATGATAACTCAAGATTAAGTTCATGAGTTTTTAAAGGTCATTTGGGGCAGTTCTGTTCTCTAGAATACTATTCAACATTTCCTTTAAAGGCAGACCAGCCACCGTGGACCTCCAGAAAGCTACTGGACATTTTACAATATATAATATGTGAAGAGTAATACAATGCACACTATTGTTGCTTCTCCAGTAATTCTAACTTTATATTTCTCTCCATTTTTGGTCAGTAAAAGCGACTTCTCAAAATTTTGTTCTACTAACAAGTAGCAAACTGATTTGGGCTAAACGACTGAAATTACTGCCATTTTGACGCCAATCAAGAATATTATTTGTAAAATGCAGTGGAATCTGCAAATGTGAACCAATTTCCTGCAAAAATACTTAATTACCATTAGTATTTCTGTGCAGAACGTGGCTTCTCATTCAATAATGAACTGACTGTCTCTCTCTTTCTTCTTTTTTTCTGGTGACTATCATTGGACCTCCAAAGGTAAGTGGATTGGAATTTGTGTTTCTCTGCTTTAGAAAACCGGGTCATTTTGGTGATTTAGAAAAAAGTGCATGCTTAGGTTGCTGTACACACAACATGCAAACAAAATCTGTCAGTCACCTTAAAGTAGATTGCATTCTACATTCAAAATGTACCACCCTCTTTGCAAACATAGTAAAACTGATTGCTATACCTGCCAAAAAAGTGGACAAATTATTAACTACTGCTTAGTATATACTTGCTTCTCTTAGAAAATGTATTGTTTCAATGGTCTCATCATTTTGTTCTTACAGTTCCTTTCTCCATTCTTGTGTTGTGTGTACTTTGTATAAAATTGTGATTGCATACTGGTGACCTGTCATGGATTCAGAAATCGGCAAATCAGGCGAAAATAAGTGAAGGTTCCAGTGGAATTTTTCCCCAAATCAGAATTAATTCTCTATCGTCGCTCTGTTCAGCATCTCCAATGGGTATGCTCAAGAATTTAAAGCTGTTTCCAAATGGGGGGTTGTACATTTTAACGTTTTAACGCCCTTTAGTTAATGCTTTATCACTATGCATGTTTGCAAGTACTTGAGCAAAGGCACTGGAAGAACATATTGAAATGAGTGGCTGTACTGTCATACCACATATTTCAGGCACTGGTAGACTGTTGTGCTGGCCTCTTTGTGTATTGGCCTCTTTGATGATAAGACACAGATGATAAGATCAGTAACTTATTGCAGGAATAGTAGGGCTGGTCATCCATCAGTTCTTCCTGTCCATGTGTGGAAATGAAGCAAGTTCTGCCAGCTAGTTCAGTCACCTCAAGGATTACACTTGACTCACGAAGAATCATATATCCATCATGTGATGTGCATGAGTCATTAGCGGTCACCCATTCTCACATGAAAGCTATAATGCTGAGTGTTTCAAATGCATCTCCGTCCCAGCATCCAACAGAAGGCCCTGAGTCTGCATTTCCCCTGAGAAGTTATGACTATTTCCCCACTTGCTGTACTGAACTTCGTGCTTCTTGAGAGCAAGGAAGTCAGAATCTAGATGGTCAACAACAGCTCAACAACTTTACTACATTCACATAATCATCAATGCATCCTGGGTTGGCCGACATGTCTGAAGGACTAAATCCCAAATTGTTCCCAATGGGCAGGCCAGTGCCTTGCAGGGCATGTCCGCTGTCTGTGTGTGTATTATGGGAAACATTATGACCAATTTTGTTCTGTTTCCACTTTGAAAGTGCTCCAACGGATAAGTGTTTTCCATTCACTGTCTAATGTCCCCAAATTTTGGTACATACATGTAGTTATTTTCAGGCTAGACCTCTCATTTTCAGTTGCAGACAAGCATCATCATTTCTCTCCGAGGTACATTATGGCTCCGCTGCTTTACGCAGCTGGAGACTTTGCATTTGCTCTTGCATCCAAAGCTTTCTATCTGTAAATTAGTTCCATGCCATTATAGTGTTAATGTAAAGAAAGTAAGGGTGCCAATCAGAGGGGGAGGAGGATCGACCCACTTGCTCCACGGCCGTCCTCCTGTTGGGGTAAAGAAAAACAAAAGAAAGATAAAACTGTCTTTACTCTTTTGAAGATGTCCCGTAAAATTTTGTTCATTGCATTTTTCTATTGAAGCCTCATCATGTTTTTGACAGCTGCTTCTCGACAGCCATTATCTAAAGGTTTCACTCAATTTAGTTCTTCCTGACAGACAGTTCTGAAACTGTATTTAGACAATGCAAATAGTCAAACACAAATGCGTAAAGAAACCTCCATCAGGTCAGTGATGAGCTGTTGAAATGCCCATGCCAGTCTGTTATCAGCTTCAACTTGTATTTGGAAATGTAGACTTGCGTCGGATTACGTGTTGTAAAACATCTTATATTGGCAGGTATTTTTGTTATCATGCACATCTCGTGCAGTCTGCTTTCAGCACTGGCAGCATTTCATGCCAATTCTACCTCTGAGCTACTCATTTTCACAGAGTCTGTGTGTGTTTCGTTATTATTATTATCGTTACAATGTTTTCTTTGTTTAAATCCACAATTTGTTTGTTCTCCGGTGTTTCCCACGCATATACTTTACTTGAGTTGTCCACCCAAGTATATTTTGTGACCCATTTTCATATTATTTACTTATAAATTATTTTAATCCACCAGAGAGAACGTTGCTTATTAGACCAATTAACCGCTGGACAATCTGCTCATGCTTTTCCCCTCCCATCTACTGTCAGCCACACATGCTCTGCAGAGAGTGAGACACTCTCTGGCATGACATCCCTCCTATAAACACACTGATTTTGACGCGACTTCTACTTAATGAAGGCCTTCCTATGTTTTTCTCGTTGCTTTTGGTCGGCTGCATTATTAACAAGCTTCCTCCACACGCAATTCACCTGCTGTTATGACAATGTAATTGCGGGTGGAAACATCTTAAATGGGAGGTCTGGTTTTTGATCTTATTGCTGGCGAAGAAAACAGACAACACTGCTGGTAGAGACAAATAGAAATGAGAGAAAAACATGAAGGCGGAGCAAGCAGCTGTGCATGCATTAAGATGAACAATTATATTAATTAATTAACTACGTAGGACTAATGTAGGCCTACTCTTAAAGCTAATCTCATATAAAGATAGATAGTTGATTTTTGAGTCTCATTCTCAGGTCGTCAAATAAAGCATAATGACTGACTGGTAATTTAGGAATGGTGTCATAATGTTGGACACCAGACTGACTGACAAAAATAAAAGTGATCATTTTTATTTTGGAATAAATATTTAGCCTAAAATCCAGTGCTGAATCAACTCCAGTTGCTGTAAAACCTTATGCATCTGTGTGTGTGTGTGTGTGTGTGTGTGTGTGTGTGTGTGTGTGTGTGTGTGTGTGTGTGTGTGTGTGTGTGTGTGTGCGTGTTTGTGCGAGATCCAGATAAATAGACAGACTGATAGAGATGATGGGCGAGAGACAGACCCTAGAGGGAACAGTTGGTTTTGAATAGGCGGAAGTATTTGTCTTAAATAATCTTCCCCTTTACAGGTTTACGCAAGCCATGCTTGCGGTAATGTGTTTTTGACTCCCATTGACTCTGAATTGCATTTCATTCGGCGTCCCGCAATCCACTTCCCTCCCTCGCTCCCTCTCTCTCTCTCTGTCTCCTTTCTCTCTCTCTCTTTTTATTGCATCTCATCA